>LAPY01003458.1:0-11459 GCA_000970635.1 Eragrostis tef | reverse complement strand
TTCTGTCCCCTCCTCGTCGATCCCGACCGCCGCTGACCACTCCTCCTCGCCGCCGCCGCCGCAACCCCACCCCGCGGCCTCGCCGATCCTCCCCTGCTATAGGGTTTCCTCCTGCGTACGACCCGGGGCCTGCACCTTCTGTGTTCGATTCGCGTCGAGGGCGGCTGTCTCCGCGGTAGCGCGTTTCTGCGGGATTGTTCTGCGGTCGGCTGCTGCTGGTTGCCGGGAACTTAGAGTTTTCGCTCCGCTAGGCGGACGGGAGCATTAGTTGGGCGGCGCGCATGGGGATGGTGCCCAACGGGCTCCTGCCCAACGCGTCGGCCGGGGTGGCGCGGCTCGACCCCGAGCGGTGGGCGGTCGCGGAGGGCCGCACGGCGGAGCTGATCGCGCTCATCCAACCCAACGAGCACTCCGAGGGGCTGAGGCTGGCCGTCTTCCAATACGTGCGGCGGCTCATCATGAGTAGTCTCGCATGTCAGGTATATTACCGGCTCACCAAACGGTCCAATTTCTCTGCACAGCAGTAATCTAGATTAATGGCTTCTAATATCTCTATATTGTGCGTGCGTGGATCCTAAGCGTGGCGTGAGTTGAACGCTGTTGCATTTGGTGATTGAAGTATAGATTGCTTAATTGGACTGCTATTGCTGAACTGAAGAGGATAAAGGTTACCTGAGCGAAGAGGGCAATATACCATAATAGGTGTCTTATTTCCTTTGATTCAAATACAATGTGTTTGAGCAACTGAAGTTGATTTGGGAGATAGCTCATAGGACTCAGGGTGATTTTTGGGATACAGAAGAAACGGAGAGATCTGTTCGTTTAGCATGCATGAGTATTGAGTATTTGTAGAACAATAGCAGCTGCATCGAGTATACCGGTTTCACAATATGTCATGTTACTTGGAAGGTTGAAGTAGACTGTTGTTTCTTTATCTTATGCATGCCAGGGAACTATTGCACTAGCATAGTGAAAGTTCCTCACACCTACGGGAACTTATACGCCTCTCTCTATCTTTCTCTCCAGGTTTTTACCTTTGGGTCAGTCCCTCTCAGGACTTACTTACCTGATGGTGACATTGATGTCACTGCTTTTAGTAACAATGAAGAGTTAAAGGATATTTGGGCAGATGTTGTCGGGGATGCATTGGAACGAGAGGAGAAGAATGAAAATTCTGAATTTCGTGTAAAAGAAGTTCAGTACATTCAGGCTGAGGTAACGTTTCCCAACTGATAATTTAGTTATGTGACTTTCTTTTTGTTACCGTACTGGCATCAGAAATTCTCCATAATGAGCTTACTCCTCTATTAAGTAAGTGTGCTCATACAGTAGTTTTTCATTGTTTCTGCATTTACTACCTAGTATGTGTGTTTGCTGAAGTCATCAGCAGAAGTTGCTTGTCGTGTTCTGTGCTACACACACCAGAAGACATGACAAAATCTCAAGTTAAAAGTTTGTTTATTCATATGGCCATTGCTCCTTCAATAGAGTTCCTTGCAAGATATGACATGGAATCGGAAAGATAAAGTTTATTATTAACATTTAAAAGGATTATGTTTTTCCAGGTACAAAAAAGCACATACAATATAATTTCCTCGTTTCTCTACCTCTTGTTCGTTGCGGAATGTACCCCTTCTGTTTCAGAATATAGCTAGTTTTAAGTCAAACATTCTTAACTTTGACCCTTAAAAATGATATTACTAGATCGATCGTGAAACAAACTATCTTAATATGCATCTCTTACATTGTAAATCTTATGAATTTTTAGCTATTGATGGTCAGAGTTAAAAAATGTTGATTTTGGACAAAATTTAAACTAGATGTATGCTGGAACGGAGGGAGTATAGTGTTTTACTGTTTTCTGATTTTTTTTTACTTACATCATGTTGTTTTTCATCCTCTTGTGTGATTCTCATGGGTTTTGTGTGATTCTCATCATGTATCATGCACAGGTCAAGATTATTAAATGTCTCGTGGAAAACATTCCAGTTGATATCTCCTTTAATCAAGTCGGTGGACTATGTACACTTTGTTTTCTTGAAAAGGTGTGTTCGTCTTTCAAATCCAGATTAATGTGAAATAAAATTCATTATTGACTTATACCTTTGCTTATTTGTTGTGTATAAACATCCGGATCAAAGATCATTTTTCTGCCTGTACTTTGCTTCTAATTATTCTGCATTTTAATAGGTTGACAACTTGATCAATCGAAACCATTTATTCAAGCGGAGTATCATATTGATAAAGGCATGGTGTTTCTATGAGAGTCGTATTCTTGGAGCTCACCATGGTCTCATATCTACTTACGCATTGGAGACCTTGGTTCTATACATTTTTCATATTTATAATAATTCTTGTACTGGACCACTTGAGGTGACTTACTCTCTCTTGTCTTCTGTAAATACTGGCATTACGCCATTGCTTATTTTCTATTTGTGCACATACAGGTGTTATTTCGTTTCTTAGAATTTTTCAGCAACTTTGATTGGGAGAAATTTTGTTTGAGTTTGGCAGGCCCAGTTCCGATAAGTTCCCTTCCAGATATGACTGGTAATCTGATGCATATTACTTTGTTCTGCTAGATTGGTTGATACAAGAATGGTTGTTTTGATCATTATAATGGTATGTTAATGCAGCGGAGCCCCCGCGGATGGATAGTGATGAACTATTGCTGAGCAAAGCCTTCCAGGATTTTTGCAGTTCTGCGTTTGGAGTGATGCCTCGCACCCAGGAGAGACAGGGTCAACCATTTGTTTCTAAGCACTTCAATGTTGTTGATCCTTTACGTACAAACAATAACCTGGGAAGAAGTGTAAATAAAGGTAATTATCAACCTGCTTTGAGATTACTGTACTGGTAATTAAGTGGAGGTGATGTTTATCGGCTCTACCTGTTTCCATACAGTCGATGGTATATTTACGTCTGGTTTGATATCTGTATTGCTAGATGAAAGTATCATGCACTTGGTAATTTATTGATATTTCAATGTTTGCTTGTTGCACTTTATTTTCTTCCTTTCTGGAAAATGTTCTTGTATTAAGTGAACATAACCGAGTGAGAGGGTGGTGAAACATCATCAAGTGAACTACCATAAACGTCTTTTCATCATATCTAATTTTCATATACCTTCAATGTTCAAGCATGCCTCTTGTTGCCTTTTTTGTCTGTTGCGGTCTATATTAGTACTCAGTTGTGAACTTGTATCGCTATTTTAGAATGCACACCATAATGAGACCCTTAAGCGGTATTTCGACAACTGGTTTTGTTGTACTTTTACCAATAATAGCTTTCTTATGCATTGCCTTAAATATTGACTTGCTGTATGTGGTTGATTAACAACATCACTTTGTCTTTGATCTTCTAGCAACTTAAAATATAGTAGGTTCTTCCTTTTTATGACATGCTCTGAGAAACTTTTGATGCCATTATCCCCAAAAAAGATTGATGCAAATTGTTGTCTTTTGGCCCATTTAACGGTAATGATAGATCCAGTCTCCTAAGGATATTTAAATATGGATTGGGCAATTTCCACCGTTTTGATTGTTCAGGGAGAAGTTTTATCCCTATAAGAACACAAGAAACACATCACTTATTGAGCTCGCATACTTGCTATTTTTCAGGCAATTTCTTTAGAATACGTAGTGCTTTTGCATTTGGGGCTAAAAGGCTGGGAAAGTTACTCGAGTGCCCAAAGGAAGATTTGATTACTGAATTAAATCAGTTCTTTAGAAGTACATGGATAAGATATGGGAGTGGTAGTCGTCCTGATGTGATGACCCCAAGTCTTGCTGATCTGCGTCCTCTGCAAGTTGTTCCTGCTGTAGTTGCAAACAGTCACAGAAGCTTAGCGACAATCAAGAGAAAGACTGAAAATCCTAAGCTCCGTGCTAATGAGGATAATTTTGCTGAGGTTGGTCAAAGTTATCATGACCCTTCTTCACAGGCACCTCACAGAAGTGACCTACACACAAATGCGCCAGGAACACGCCCTCATATGGCCCACTACATACACGATCCAACTTTTGCAGCAAACATTGAGGATGGTAATGACAGAGGGAAACCTAATTCATCTGATCAAAATTATGATACTGGTAACAATTTGCATGAGTATAGTGTTGGATTTTCTGGACACTTTCGTTCTGAAGGAAGAGATCCTAGCACCTATAGCATTGATAGCAAGGAACATTCCTCTTTGCTTAATGATGTAACTGAAGTTGATGATGGCCTCAAAAATGGGGCAGTAGTACCGATTGTTAATGAAGCTTCTGAGATAGTAACAGGGTTTAACTCTTTATCAATGCTATCAAACACTAGCCAAGTACCAAATGATTTTGATTCATCACAGATGAGCATGCCTAATCCAATGTTCGCTCCTTTTCTAATTGGTTCCCCTCACCTGAGGCAACCTGATAACTCTGGGTTGGCTTTTTATGCGACTACTAGTTCACCAGTTCCTTTTGTTATATTCCCATTTGTTCCAGGGAATAATGATGGTTCTGTTCCCCAGTTTGAGAGAAGTGAAAGAACCGATCAGCATACTGCCAATATCACAGGTCAGAATTTTAGTTCATTTAACGACGGCAACCAAACTGATACCAGAGCTACTTCAGCTTCATCATGCGATATTATGGCTGAGCCGCCAGCTGATGAGCACAAGCCTGACATCTTGAACAGTGATTTGATTGGTCATTGGCACAATTTACAGTATGTGAGACTTTGCCAGAATGCACCCCCCATGGGTCCTGTTTTATACCCTTTTGCAGTCCCACCAATGTATTTGCAGGGCCATGCTTCATGGGATGGGCCTGGAAGACCAGTTGCACCAAATGTTAACTGGAGAAGACCAGTTGATTGGCCACCTGTGATGCCTGCACAGCCTGCAACAGAACGACCTACTGGCGTTCCCCAGCACTACGGAGAAGATGCTCCCAGATACCGTGGACATGGAGGCACTGGAATGTACCTGCCAAATCCTGTAAGGTCCTAAAATTTGTTTCAATTTCAAATCTCATGCGTAGACAACTTAATTAGTAAGAGAACAATATCAATGTCCCCATTTTTATATGTGGTTAACTGAAAGTAGGAACAATATTATGCCAAACTCAGCTTCTAAATTTTGTGCTAGTTCGGTGTTTGGCAGCTGTTATGGGCATTGGGTTCTTGACTACTATAGTGTATGTGCTGATTGTTCTTTGAAAATCTAGTCAAAATGGTTACATGATTAAAAAAAATAGTCTCTTGAGCTTGTCCTGGAAATTTGTTGCACCAGAATGTATATCTGATATAAACATTGATTAGATTGGAACAGACATATAGGCTGGAAAATACATTTTTGAGTCTGGGAAAATGTTAGCTTGGGATGAAGGAGTTGGCTAATCCTGACCATCCAAAGTTTCCTGTTGATGTTTAGAACGTAGTAGCTTCATTGTTTTGTTGGATAGTACTGCTTTGGTGAATTTTAAACTTCATGAGTTTAACTGCCAGATTCATGGGAAAAATCCTTTTTGTCTTATCGTGAATATCCTAGTGTCCCTGAGGTTGGGCTGCAGACACAGGCAGTGAACTGTTTGCTTAGTTATTGGTGAAACTTGATCTGTATTCATTAGTAATCATGAATTCATACACATTTTAGTGCCTCTAGTAAACAATATTTTTTTTAAGATTATTATTAAGGAATGATTTATGTTATTTTAGTCTGAAGTATGAAATAATAAGTTGACAATTCTATGGCTTCTGTTGTCTCAGAAGGTTCCATTTAGGGACCGGAACTCAAGTTCAAGAAACTACCGAGGAGGTTACAGCAGTGACAGGAGCGACCATAGTGATAAGGAAGGAAGCTGGATAAACTCAAAACAACTAAATCCAAACCGCAGCTATGGACGTAGCCAGTCAGAGAGGTCTGGCATGAGGTCTGATAGGCATGCCACAGAAGAAAATCAGTCTGATAGGCAGCGACGAACCTTTAGAAATGACTCATACAGGCATGAGGCAGGGGCTCAATATCCTGGGCAGGGCCAGTCCTTTGGATCCACAAACTCTATACGCAAGCCAGCTAATGTAACACATGGGGTTTATACACCATCTACAGCTTCAAATGGCGCTGGTGCTTTATCTGGCCCTCCAGGACCACCATTTTTTATGGTGTACTCATATGAACCAGGGGTAAATCATGGTGCTTCCTCAGCAGAGCCAATTGAATTTGGTTCCCTTGGGCCACTGCCCACAGCCGATGGCGATGACATACCTCGACCCACACGTCAAATAATGCCTAATGGATTTTATGGGCAAAAGCCTGGTCCATATAGGGGTGGTTCCTCTCATTCGTCTCCTGATCAACCGTCTTCACCTCAGCCTCGCGGGTAATACTTGACTTATTTCTTTTTTTGCTGATCAAAATAGAAACAGAAATGGAACTTGTTCGCAACTTGTTTGCTGGTAATACTTGATGCTATATTTTTTTTGACAGAAATATTTGCGGTGGTTTCCTATGCGTAAGCAAACACATGCCACTAGAAAATTAGTTAACCTGTAGCTGAAGTTGAGAGATGACCGATTGAAGAAGTTAATTCTTTAACATTCTGATTTGCTGATGAATGTGGCACATGACCATGCAAGGCATGCATCAATAGATAGGTTAAACATGGATTCAAAAGTAATGCTGCTACTTCTTTCAAATTATTGATGAAATAGATAAAATATGTCATAATAGATAGGGTAAGCAGGGATTCAAATGTTAGGCTACTTATTTTTTCATATTAGTGATGGAATAGAAAAAATAATATTTCCAAGATATAGAATAAAGTTTCAATTCATCTAAATTAATTTTCATCCCTAGGTTTATTTCAGATTATACTAAGAACATATCGGGGTTACATGTTTGACGTCTGTGCTTCACACCGATTGTTGTGATGGTGATGATGCACCAGTAACTTCGACAGTGTACAGTATTGGTATGTGCTCATTTTGGTAGCTTGGTCATTGGTAATAACGTATTTATGGAGTGCTGTGTTGATCTGCCACTCGTGACAATCAATAGCAATTAGTTAATTGACTGCTGATATATCTGTATTGAGAGCCAGAGACTAACACATAAATCAGTTAGACTAGTGCCACATCGGTGAATATCACATTGTGTAAATACGATATCAGCTAAACTCTTTGCTTCCATGACCGATTTTCTTATTTACATGCTTCATTTCTCATCACCAAGCTGAAGTTTATGCTTCTTTCCCCTTTCAAGGTAGTCGAGTCCAGATATGGAGGCTTAGCTGCATTGGTTCTGGCACTGAAACCCTATGACAACAATGTTTCTCCACTGCTTAGGTGGTTGGGCATCAGCTAGCGGCAAAAATACACCTCTAGTTGGTATCTTGGTGCGACGACAATATTTTCTCCACTGTCTAGGTGGTTGGCATCAGCTACCGGTAAAAACACATCCCTGGCTGGTATCTTGTTGCTTTGTGATGTGCCACCAGTACTGAACATCAACCAAAAAAACACCAGTCATTGGCAGGCTGTTTTACAGGTCACTATTTGTTATAATGGTTCCTGAAAATAGAGCAACAATCATTTAACCGACAAAACCCATAATGTCTCCGTGCAGAATTGACCGGAAGATTACAAGCATGGATTAACAGAGAATTTGACCCTTCCCACAGTATTAGGCTGAATGGATTAGGAAGAAGCATTTCTTCGTCATACCAAAGGCAAAGCCTGGAAAATTGTTAGATGTTGCTACCATTGTATGGACGTGTTACTGAAAGCTAATATTGAAGTCATGTTTATAGGTAGAGCCAGATCATGTAATCACATACAACCTAGATGTATTAGAACCTAGCTGGACGCTAGATAGCAATTTCTCGTGATGTTGTAGCTGGACGAACACAATGGTTCTGGAGTACTCAACAACGAGTGATTTTGGTCCATGACCTATCGCTGTTCATTATCTGTCCTGTGTTGGTTTATCCTGTGATGTTCTATTTGTTGTTGGTTTCTCTACCCATTTTGTGTCCCATGCATCCTGATGCATCAACTGTTCTAAAGTTTTTGTTGAAATCTAGAAGGATGGACTGAATGCAAGTAGGGGAAATTTCAGCTAGTTAATGTTCCCTCATGCAATGGTGGTCACTGAGTCGCTCTATGCCTCTATCCAGTCACAGTAATTCTGTTTTCAAGATCTTGCTATGTTGCGCAAAATTATGCTAGATTGCTGCTAGTAGAAACAAAACAATTGCATGTAGAACAGGTTATACATATCCACTGTGAATTTCGTCTCATCTCCTGGTGCTCCTAGTGCCCTCTGAGAAACATTATAGTTCTAGTCAAGTTGTTTGTCCTGAAATCTGAATTCCCCTTGGTAACCAAGCGGCTATGACGAATATGGCGGGTCATTCTCGGCAACACCGCCGTGGCGAACTGTACCCCTCCGTTATCTGCTGAAAACGATATCCTCGGTTCGTCATTCTGCTCCTGTTCTCTTCTTGAGCTCCGAAATGAAGTCCTCCCTCTCCTGGTCCGTCATCCCCTCCGTGGAGCAATCACCAACGCCCCACTCGGCGCCGCGCAGACAGTACTTGTCCTGGATCAGCCTCTCGTTCCTGCAAAATCACCACGGTTTCATGGCAGCAGCTTAGCGTCGTACGCTGTCACGAAGATGTATCCAGAAAGAACATCAGAGATTGAGATGTTTAGGAGTGCAAGCAAACAAAGAGATTGTATTACTTCTCTTTGTTCTTCTTGGACCTCTCGAGCAGTTCCTGCAGCACCTTGGACTTCTTGAACCTGTCATCAAACTCGGCGTACTTCTTCTGGTTCTCCGCTGGAGGGCGCAATGGAGAGAGAAGATTTTTCATCAGTCAGTAGCGGGTTACAGCATCAGAGAATAAAATGTCCATGGCGTTTGCATGAACCCCTCCGTGGAGCAATCGCCGACGCCCCACTCCGCGCCGCGCAGGCAGTACTTGTCCTGGATCAGCCTCTCGTTCCTGCAAAATCACCACGGTTTCATGGCAGCAGCTTAGCGTCGTACGCTGTCACGAAGATGTATCCAGAAAGAACATCAGAGATTGAGATGTTTAGGAGTGCAAGCAAACAAAGAGATTGTATTACTTCTCTTTGTTCTTCTTGGACCTCTCGAGCAGTTCCTGCAGCACCTTGGACTTCTTGAACCTGTCATCAAACTCGGCGTACTTCTTCTGGTTCTCCGCTTGAGGGCGCAATGGAGATAGAAGATTTTTCATCAGCCAGTAGTGGGTTACAGGATCAGAGAATAAAAAGCCCATGATGTTTGGATGAACTGAACAGAGTGAACAGAGTGGCTGAGCAGCTAACCATTCCATTTCTCCAGGAACTCGACGCGCGGCAGATCGGGTCCTGGAACCGACTCTAGTCCCGTGGAACCTGACAAGATGCCGGCGTTCACTGCAACCAGCCAAATGAAAAGTTCAGCAACTAGCAGGAGCTACGGCGAAGTTGCGACGGCGTCCTGGCTAGTTACGAAGTGTGGTGGCCGTGTGCGTTGAGCTGTTCGTACCTGGATTGGACCAGAGGACAAGCGAGAGCGAGGCGGCCGCGGGGATGGCCACGAACACCCGGCGGGTCCTCTCCGGCGACGTGGCGCTGGCGCTGCACCGCGTCCTCGACGACGGTGCTGCGGCTGTTGTGGGCGCGGCGATGAGGCCGCGGAGGCCAAGCATGGCGCGCTCACCTCACTTGCTGGGGGCGCTGCTTGGTTGCTTGCTCGCGGAAGCCGAGCAATGCGAAGGAGATGGATGGATGGAGGCGAGTGATGCCAGAACGGTTCGCGGGAAGCGCCAGTGGAATGGAAAAGATATGTGCCGACCTGTTCTGTTGTCAGCCACTAGCGATGAGATGATCTTGCGGATTACCTCTGGGATCTTTTGGACAAGGGATTAGTATGTGTCCGGCCATGCTTGAGTCTGGGTGTATGGCCCCTGGGATATCCGAAGATTAGCTAAGCACGGTGCCTTTTTATGGTATGTATATTGTAGAAATATTAAATAGTCTGTTTGACACCTCTGAACTCCAAACACCAAAATTTTAGGCACCTCCATGGGGCCCAGCTCCAATTCATCACGGCCGTCGTCGACCTCGTGCTCATGCGTTTCGGACGGGGCGCGGCTCCAACACGCAAGCAAATTGCACGGGGCGCGGCTACGGCGTACTCCGCGTGGAAGCCGTAGTGCCCTGCCACGAAACGGCAATATCCCACTGCGCATCGGAGGACGACTGCCCTCGGGTGACCAGAAGAAACAGATCTTCCGGTTATAATTCTCATTCCTTCTTTTTCAACACACCCCGCCTCCATCCTAACTGCCCCGCGCCGCCGCGCCCCGCGACCCCGGCTGCGCCACCGTGCACCACCCCGTGACCAGGCTGCACCACCGCGCCCCGCGACGCGCGGCGCCGGACGGACTCACCTAGCGCTGCTCGCTCGCGCTGTCGAAGCCTCACGTGGCTCCACGCCGCCACGCTGCCACCCCGCCGGAGCCGGCGACGGTGACGGCAACGTTGGAGCAGGCCTTTTTTTTTTGACACCATCATGTGTATTTTTTTTTTATTCCTCCATCGTGTGCTTGCTTCAACATCGTGTGCTTGCTTCAGCTGAGGGAAAGGAGGATGACAGGAGCGAAGGAAAGAGGAGCAATAGAAAACAATAAGACATAAAACTTTTTTATAAGTTAATAATAAGAACGATGAATCGTAAAAAGAAAAAAAAATTGATGAGTTATCTCAGAAAAATAATGAGCCAGAGGAAAAAAATGAGTCAACACAGACACATGATGAGTCATTTCAGAAAAATAATGAATCATCAAGAGAAAAAATAAGTCAATATAAACACATAATGAGTCATCTCATAAAAATAATGAGTAAAAAATCAAACGGATAATGAGTCACCAAGAAAAGAAAAATAAGTCCACATTAACGTATGTTGAGTTATTTTAAAAAATAATGAGTCATCAAAAGTATAAAAATATGTGATGAGTCATCTGAGTCATTAATAAAATAATGAGTCATCATAAGGTTAACGTGAGCCATCAACTTTTACTTTAGAAAAAGATAGTCAAAATATAGGTTAATAGGGTCTAGTTTTGAAGATCTCGTCGCGAAGAGAAGAACGCAACGGTGAAATCAGTTTCCCTTGCGATTTATAGAATTTTTTAGTTTGAGCAAACTCTACCGAATTGGTGGGCCTGAAACTGGAGCGGTTACTTGGATTTTAACGCGACCACATATTTGCTGACATGGATAGACCGGAAGTTACGAAATTTTTTTACCGTAGAATAGTCGATCCCTGCGCATCCGTCCCCAACTGCAACGCGCCACGCAGCGTCGGCAAAAGCAAAACCCCTGTTCATTTCCCCCCAACTCTAGATCCAACCCCCGGAAATGGCCTCCTACGACGGCGACGAGGACTCCGGTCGCCGCCGCCCGACCTC
>LAPY01003457.1:21676-32000 GCA_000970635.1 Eragrostis tef | reverse complement strand
GCTCTTGGGCTTAATCTCTAACATTACATGTTGTAACATGACATGTGGGTCCCACTTGGATAATTCATTACTCGCAATATTTTTATTTTTATAAAACATGACATGTGGACATGTTATGGGGCCAATCCACATGTGGGCCACGTGTGCATGATCTAAAAAATTATTTACCAAAAACTCCCATTTTAGCAATTACATTTTGCTTTTACTTTTCGAATAAAAATATATGTGGGTCTCGCGTGAAAGGTATTTGACATGTGTGCCACGTAGATAATTCATATCTGTAATAAATTTTGGTGTAAAATAAAGAACTTTGCTAATCACAATTTATGTTTGTTATAATTGTTGTGACATTTATTTTTTTACCAATTATGACATTTTTTCGTCATAATATAATGGCATCTTGATTTATGACAATTTCGTGGCCAAATTTAATGATTTATCTTGGTTTTCGTCATAAAACACCCTATTTCCTTAAAAATGTCATAAACCTAACAAACTTTATGACTAAACGGTATGTTGTCACGAGAAAAAATGTCATAGAAGCTCAAAATTGTTGTAGTGTCGGTTCTGCTTCTCAAGTCTGCTTGTGGCTGTGGGCCATGGTTTTCTGCTGTTTGCTTCCCTGTTAGTCGGTCGTATGGACTTGGATAGTTATGAATCCACATCATACCGCCACTAAAGGTCTTATATTAGGTATTATGCTTATTTATCTATTCGAAGTATCCTTATGAATATCATATATGTGTTCTTGTGCGTATCAGCTACTGATCCAGAGACTGATACAGGATGCACATCAGATTCTAGAAATGGGGTCTGACAATATTAGAGTACCAGACTCAGAAACAAGATACATTCCTAATACATAGTCATAAGATACATAATCTAAGTACCAAATATACTATAACATAAAGTAACTAATCTAATCACGCAAATTGCGTGGGCCATCTTGCTAGTTCCTTCAAAAATAAAAAACTGGCACTACCCATTTTAGCCTCACAAAAAGGTAATCAGTATTGGCCGCCATTGTCTATTTTCTCAAAATGGCAACAGATGGCATGAAACCTCAACTTATTAACAACGTACGAGCATTGATTCTCAAAAAATTCTTTTAAAAAAACAAAATTGATTCTCAACAAATTCTCAACAGTCAAATTGATTAGCATGAACCAAAATCCAATGGCTATACCGCAATGCATTTCACGAGCACTGACAGATGTCTCTTGCCATGTCTCCTTTGATTGCATCTTGCACGAAACATACGTTACCTCTGGACATGCATACTCGTAGGACTGACTAATGCCTCGGCTCTGCGCGGGCTGACACCACTCGGACATCCTGTGACACAAACATCACCTCGCTCCCATGCATCCAGCAGTTTCCTTAACTCCGCGTCACGCTGCTCAGAATGTTCAGGAAACCGTGCGAGTTCCGAGTTTGCACATTGCAGGACCAGGGGCTCGGGTTCATCGTCCCAAGGCCGCAGTTGCAGAACTGCAAGGAAGAGAGAGCTTCGAGGCGCTACGTAACGCGGGCACGGCACGTTCAGTATAACGGCCTGCGGACTGTTCAGAGTCTGTCTAGTCATGCTTTTCAGAAGGCTCGTAGAAGGGTTCGATAAAAGTTTGTGTTTTCTAGACAATGATGGACCAGCTTGTGAGCTTGCCACCTGTCGAGGAAGTTGCACACACCACACAAAGGAAGGACAAGTCTTGGCAGCGAGAGGCCACAACTCCTAGTATCCACACACAAATTGACCATATAATTAAGCTTGCTCCCACAAATGAACCCATTCTAAGGTTTCTTCCGCCACTCAAGGCTAGGAGAGAATGCAAACGGTGTCGTCCACCATTAACGCATTCCTTCTGTCTTTTCCTCTATCCCGTATCGTCCGCAGCATGAAATTAGCGTGAGTTCACTCTGGAGAGTGGTATAGAACTCTATCTCAGCCGCGTAAAATCTTGATTTGACTTGCTAGCTAGTCAAGCTGGGACACATCGTCTTTGACGGGAACTATGGCAAACCTTGAGGTCTGCCTCAACTTTATTGCCAAAAAGTCTATACAAAATGGACAACAAAAACAATAAAAAAGGAGAAAAAGGGCCCACTTACAAAATTACAGGAATTATATTACACTTTGGAAGGACGAGACCAGGCTCTCAAGAACTATTTTATAAGAGGATTTGTTTGTTCTATATATACAACCAAACTTTGAGGTCCTCAACACACTGACGAATAACCATTCTGTTATCTTCGTCTTCATTACAAATGACTTTAGCATTTCAACATTTCTAGATATTCTGAAGGATAGCACATCGCCTTTTTTGTAGATGTAATAGCGTATTTGGGCTTCCTAGCTTTGAGTTTAAGACTCTGGAGATCGCGTTGAGGGCTTCGACGCGCCCTGAGTTTTTCATTCGGTCCATGGCGCACTTGTCTGGTATTCGACGCCGGATTGTAGCTGAGACGGGTGTTTCTGCTTCAGCAGAGCCTTACAGTGCACGGAAAAAATGGCTTGCTTGAGCAAATATAGCTTTTTATTGTCAATGTGCCTGTGGTTAGGAAATAGGTTCGAGAATCACCTCTACTTCTAAGTTTGCTTGTCTTGATAAGTGCATGGCACCGTCCATGCGTATCGACCACACAAATAAATTACATGCGCAGTTGATGACCTTAGCTACGGCCATCACTTTGACCATTGTTTGAGTGCCCACGAAGGATTCATTGGTCTTTAATCATCTACAACGATAGTCATCAATTGGCGTGGAGTTTGGCATTGTAGAAGATATCATGACTGTTGAACACTTCATTCTGATGACACTGATTCAGTGAGATGTCTGACTTTACCTCTTTACGAATCCTAGAAATGACATGGTGAATGGACGTGTCAATCTTGAATGGCACAATTTGTTACTTATAAGCTTTCACTTGATATTTAAGTTCTCCACCTGATGCGTAAATATTCAAAAATATTCATTAGAGTGCGCATTTTATAATTAGTTTTTTTTCTGCTGGCCACCAAAATACATAGACGCAGCCTATAAATCAAGAGATACAAGAACAAAAAGTAACACATCAAATCGAGGCAACAATGCTACAACTTGAAAATATCAACTCTAATTGAATCTGCAATGAACCTGCAGTTACGACCACACAAAGATACAATCAAATATTTGAGATTCCGATGTAATAATTGTATATGTATAACTATATTTTTCTAGGAATATCCAGCAGAAAATAATATAGTTTACTGGCCTTGCAAGCATGAACATATACGTACTAGAATATTACATAGGGCTTTTCCACTAGGATCAACATAATGTGACGTTCATGAATCATTGTTGATCACTGCCCTAGGTTGGTGTCTAACGACAATGACCTGGCAAACGTCAACGACGATGTTTTGGGTGTCTCTTCTTTCTGTTTTGCCAATAAGCTTTAGGTTTCTTTGAGTGCAAGACGTAGTGCGTGAATGCCTTCCATCTCGTAGTCCTTCCATGGTGGGCTCTTCATCAGCTTCTCCACCTCTATGAAAAGTAATGGCTTGAAGGGTGACCTAGGCTTCTCCACCTCATCTGAAGGAGCATATGTTGCACCCCATATGGCTCTTGGCATTGTATTATTTGACCTGAACCATAAAACAATATAATTTGAGGTGACGATGGCAGCAGCCATTCCGCATATCACCGCGTGATGATCAATAGCTAGAGCTCTGGGATACCCAGCGTCGAAGAGACTGTCTGTGCTCATGACACCGGAATCCCTATGAATGTCCAGTAACCAGTTGACGATCGTATGAATCTCATCCTCTGTAGGAGCAACATGTAGCCTCCATACCTTGTCCCCATGAAAAATAGCAGCACCGTCACACTTAACAAGGTCCATAATATTGGGGGTGCTAGTTATTATGCTACTAGGAGATGAAGCTTCCCTCAGTAGCACACCTGAAAGGGCAGACAACACCTTCAATGTTCTTTTCTCATGTCTATGCTTTTCTGAATCTAGCTCCTTGCGTACATGTACAGCAAACATCTGCACCAAGAACTCACAAGCACACCGCAATGAGAAAGGAGCATATCTTGGGGTCTCACTGTGGCATATGATGGTCCCCCATAGTCTTGTGTTATCCTGGTTCTTCTTTGTCAGCTCTTCTAATTCAACTTCACAGTCTGCTTTGTCATCTGTGTTATCCGTAACTATGACGGCCATGGTCAGGGAGGAAGTGGTCTTCATATTCCTCATGTACTGTAGATGACAACTATGTGGTGCTCTAAGAATTGAAGAGCACAAACTGATGTCAAAGGATGTCTTCCCATCAGTAACAATCGGCACAAGATCGGCATAGCTGTCAAATACCATTTGCACTCTGTTCATCATCAAAAGAAACCTAGAAGCTTGAGGGATATCAGTTGCAGGATAATGCATGTCTATATACGGTTCAAGGCCAGGGTTTGTGGCTTCACCAATGATTTCACAATGACCATCTTCATGGAACATATTCACCATGACTCTACTATAACCCGTTAGTTTGAGTAGTTCCTGAGAAAAAATGTTGCATAGCTCCTTAATACTACAACAACGTAGTGATTGAAGTTTGCATGATGCCTTGAAAGCAAGACTGAATGGCTGCATATCACTATAGTAAGTTGAAGCCATAGCTGGAAACTCTGTTGGCACCACTGGCTCAAGATCAATAACCACACAACCGGCTATTGAGTGGAGGAAGGCATAGAACGCCTTATTCGACGTTTTTGTCTGAACCATAATAGGATTTAATAGTGATACCTTGGCAGTGCGGAGCGCCTTCTCTAGCTCTAAAGCACCAGGTTCAGTGAATAGAGAACGAGCATGAGTGCCAATAATGCCTGGATGTGATGCATCTGACATAAGCATTTTTTGTGCATTGCTGCTATATGCAATGACCTTTGATGTGATCTCGTCAAAGGCCAATAAGCATCCATATGATTGTATTAGCCTTCCCCCTTGAATATCATGCAAGTAGTCTGAAACCTTCTCACCCGTAGCACTATGTGAAAATGAAGCCATCGTCAAGTCTGGTTCACGATCTAGTACTCAGTGATGTAATCCCCTGTTGCGACAAGTGAAACGAAAGAAAAGGAAGTGAGAAACAAGCATCAGTTATGCAAATGGCAGAGCACCGGACAAGACCATTCAATAAAATAATCCATATATATTGCAAATTCCATAGATTAAATACAATTTATTAATTTGATGCTTGATGGACTAACCAAAAATTTGTGTTAAAACGCACATGACATTCAACCGCAATGGCTAATGAATAGAAAATAAAAAGAATCTCCACGCATACACATAAGTGTTAATTCAGCTAGATTATGCATAAGTGTTTATTCAGTTAGGTTATTCAATTAGATCAAATAGTATATAGTTGCATACATTCACTCTCAAGGCTATCAGGTTAATCTAAAAAAAAGTGAAATGTCTTCCTCTCACTACCATATTTGACAAGAAAATTCGCCCAAAGTATCCTGGAGCATACTGGAAAGTTACTTGTTCGTATCATTAGAGGATGCATAATTTTGGTACAAACTACATGCAGTTAATAGATCAATAAATTCGTATAATCTTTTGATGTAAAATGTTATGGTAAAATAATGAAAATAACACAGGATACACTATATAGGGACATGAAGGCATTTCTATATATACCTCTACACTTGTTTTACATTATAGTGCACACAAGTAACATATCAAAGTTGCAATTCAAGTAATCTTTTAACGTAAAATGTAATAGAAAATAAGTAAAAAAAACATAGCTGTTACTATAAGTTTGTTATCTTAGGAACACGTTAAAATTGTGTCAATCAGGATGAAGACATAGAAGCAACAGAAACAAGAACTATCAAACGTAACATGAACTAAAATAAAGCCACTACAATACAAAAGGGCATATGCAATTGGGTTTTTCATACTAGCCGTGCAATTGTGTGGGGCAGCTTGCTAGCTGTGATTATGTCAGGTAAAAAATCTATAAAAAAACAAACTGATTTAGCCAGTGTTTTCTTTTTTTAGTTTACCAAAATTATTTCAGTTTTGAAAAAGCTAGTAAGGTTCACGGATATTTTTCATTTTTAGCTCAAACATTGTATGACTAAATAATCAAACAATTCCTATATCCTAATTATGAAGGTTTTGATTGTATGACTAAGTACTTAATCATCTACCGTCCTCAAGGGACAAAACTTTTGTTATCACTCAACTCATATTGCTAAATTTTCCTTATTGAGATACATTAATATCATCTTTGTTTTCTTTGCACCCTTCACATCATGAATTTTCCAAGAAAGAGGGGTTCGGTTAAAAAGTGAGGTAAGAAAAACGAACAGCTTTAGGTTCAGTTTTTCATTTTCCTTTCACTATTTTGGTTTTCCAATTTTCTCAAAACTAGTTGTTCTGAAACATATAGAAACCAAATCATAATAATGTTTTAATTCACCCATTGCTCGGGCTTAGCTGTGACCTATAGTGACCTTTATTTTTGGAGGCTCTATTTCATTGTCACTCTATATATAACAATATTGGCTTGATATTTCTACCCCTCGCTCGCTTTACCTTGTCAACCATGGAGAGGGCTAGATCGTCTAGGTCAACCAATTAAAGTGATGTAGAATTGGTAGCCATCCCTGGCCTGGGCACTACACCATGACCAACCTATGCCTACACTTTCTGCTATGGGCAAAGGGCACCTATGCCGACATAAAAAGTGTTATTTTACAAATGATGATGAAGAAAACAATTATTCGGATTGGCGGATCTATCAAACGAAACTATAGGTGTCACTTCCACAAGATGACGGTGTCATCTTGTGCAATGATAACATACAAGTACTATAATTTGCTATTGAAAACCCTAAAATTCATTGGTGTTATAGGACACAATGGAACCACCCTAGATCCACCCAACTGAAACTATGTAATATAGAGTTGGACAATCCCAATATTTGAAAAGGAACGGGCGGGGACAGGACAACACGCACCTGTGTGACAGGAGATATATATGCAACATACCGGTAAGATTGAGTAGTTCCTGAGCAACAATGTTGCATAGCTCCTTGATACTGCCACCATGTAGTGAATGAACTTTGGAGGATGCTTTGAAAGCAATATCAAACGGTTGCATGTCAGTATAAGTTGAAGCTAACGCAGGAAACTCTACAGGAACCACTGGTTCAAAATCAATAACCACACAATTAGTTGTTGAGTGGAGGAAGGCGTAGAACGCCTTATTTGATGTTTTTGTCTGAACCATAATAGGATTTACCAATGAGGCCTGCCTTAATGCCTTCTCTAGCTCTGAAGCACCAGGTTCAGCGAACAAAGAACGAACATGAATGCCAATAATGCCTGGATGTGATGCATCTGACGTAAGCATTTTTGGTGCATTGCTGCTATATGCAATGACCTTTGATGTCATCTCGTCAAAGGCCAATACGCATCCGTATGATTGTATTAGTCTTTCCCCATGCATCTCCTTCAAGTAACCTAAAACCTTCTTACCCGTAGCACTATGAGAAAATGAAGCCATCTTCAAGTGTGGTTCACGATCTAGTACTCAGTGAGGAAGTGAGAAACAAGCATCAATTCTGCAAATGGCAGAGCACCGAACAAGACCATTCAATAAAATAATCGATATATATTGCAACTTCCATAGATAAATACAATTTATTAATTTGACACTTGACGGACTAATAAAAAGTTTGTGTTAATACGCACATGATATTCAGCCACAATGGCTAATGAATACACAATAAAAGAATCTCCACGCATACACATAAGTGTTAATTCAGCTAGATTATGCATAAGTGTTTATTCAGTTAGGTAATAGAAAAATAGTAAAAAACATAGCTTTTACTATAAGTTTGTTATCTTAGGAACACGCTCAAATTGTGTCAAAAAGGAACGTGCCGGGACAGGACAGCACGCACCTGTGCGACAGGAGATATATATGCAACACACGAGCCGTACCCAGCTGTTGAACTAGCTGCGAGCAGCGGCTTAGGCTACTAGGTCGGACGACTTCGCGAGCAGCAACCGCATGGAAGGAGACGAAGTGAGGCCACTCGAAAGCCAAAACAAGAGCCGTCCTCGCCGATTCCACATGACGGGCTCGGCCGATTTGTAGTGCCTCGCCGAGAGGTAGCTTGCTAGCTCGGAGAACCCATCAAGGCATGCCCGTGGCGTGGCCCTGCCCAGCTAGGCACTTGCGTGGTGGGACGAGCTTCTTGGTTCACTAACAGTTATGCATTCCCAGCTGCGGCCGTTTAACGTTAGTCTCAGTGGTGATCTGCTCGTTGCTGCTCTTCAATCGATCGGATGAAGCCGCAAGCGATAGTACTCCCGTGTTTAGCTAACTGGACACACTATAATGACAAGCATCAGTTCGGCCTTCCTATACAGAGAAAAGCCTAACTGAAATCTGAACACAAAGAGCTAGGCCGCGTTACGTTTCGAAAGACTAGCTCCTGCGCCCGGGCCTGATGTCGACGTGACACGCGCCGCGTTGTGCGCGCGCGAGGCGGCTTAGCGAACCACAAGCGATCGAGGGGTTTTGCAGATTAGCCCGGACGCAGGCAGGCAACTAGTCGCGGCATGTGTTTCCAAGAAATAAAATGGGGGAAATATATAACTGAAAAACGTACTTGTGCGTGTATACATCTCGCGAGATTAGAACGCCTTTTTTGGACATTGCTAATTTTCAAGTGCTTGAAATTGAGAAGTATTTCAAACGACGACGACAACCGTTTGATTGAGATCCAACTGCAATTTGATTTGATCAGGCGCACGAGCTTTGGAATAAATTAGACGCACCCACGCCGTTTGAACATGAGCAGAATTTCAAGCCTTTGATATAAAGTAAATACGTAAGATTATCTATCCGCCGCCATGGCGGACGACGGCTTCAGCATACCCACCGACGCCTTCATGGACATCCTGCTGCGCCTCCCACCGAGCGCCCGTCGGCGCTTCCGCCTCGTCTGCCGGCACTGGCGCGCCCTCATCGACGAGCGCACGCCGGAGCCGCAAGCCCGCGCCAAGATCCTCACGTTCCTCAGCCCCGTCGACGCTCACGATGCTGTGATACGGGTCGTAGCTCATCGCTCCGGCCGGTTCGTGCACGGGCACGTCTCGCCATGACGACGACACACCTCCTAGAGAGAACACCTGCACCGAGTTGACCTCCTGATTCTGCAGGCAAGGTATGTGCACGACCTTGTACTGCCCCGTCAACGGATGGTACCCAAAGCCGTACTGCTGGGACATGAGATGCTGCCCCAGATGATCCCATGACGAGCTGGGCACCGCAGGGAGCGCCATCGTTTCGCCCGTGATGGGGTTGGTCACGCTCACCCTGATCGTCGTCGATATTTTACCGTCGGTGCGCAAGACCAAGCTTTCGTGCAGGCAGAGCAAGCCGTTGCACGTGCTGACCAGTTTGACGCGGCTGTTTTTGTGGGAGCACGGGTACGTCCGCTCGTGCCTGCCCCGAAAGCTGGTGAACGCGAGGACACTGGTGAGGACATGCCGCTCGGGAGTGTGGCGGTCGATGATGTCGCGCCACCGTTTGCAGACCAGGCGGAGCCGCCACCGCGAGCTCATCGAGAAGAGCAGCACGATCCGCATGAAGAGGTCGTCGGGTAGACTGCCCATGTCCGCCATTGCGGCGCCTCTCGATCGCTCTTGTTCTCAGATCTAACTAATCAATGCGAAGGCTTTGGAGTTAGCATTAAGTGCCGATTTGATTGTGTTAGTATATGGCGCGTACTACTTACGGACTACGGTCGTTGCATACGTAATGTTTACCTTCTCGATATGTGGCTGGGCGTAATGATTCATTGAATGTTGAAACAATACTAGAGAATTAGTGCACGTACCTTTCTACACAACTGAACACAGATATGTATGTGGTTTCCGAGCCGGTCACTGCTGCAGAAACGCAATTCTTAGACGCAATAACTGAGATGGGAAACAAGACCGTCTCAAATATGTTTTTCTCATATAGGAATGTGGAAACACCGTCTGAGACATTTTTGGCCCGCCCTGCCATGCCCCACCCTAAGACAAATTTCAGACGGTTTCTGCCAGTCCCCGTCTGAGATACCTTTGTCAGACGGTTGTGTCTTCCACGTCTGAAGTGGGGAGAAATAATTTAGACAGTGATTAATTTATCATATCTGAATGTTGTAATTCAGACAGCTTTCGGCGATGCGCATATTCCCCCTTCTGTGTCATTGATGTCCAGGATTAATTCTCGATCGAGCTCGGCAGCCGCCGGCGGGCGGGCGGGCGGC
>LAPY01003454.1:38464-52947 GCA_000970635.1 Eragrostis tef | reverse complement strand
CAGTTAGTTTTGTAATTAAACTTTATTTAATACTTTTAAATAATAAGATTTTTTGTTTAGACCCTATGAAATAAACACCTCTTATTACAAAATCAAGAACAGAAAGTGATTTTCCAATCTGGGCTGCCGGAAAACGACACGGTGTCGCCACCAATCATATACCGTAAACGGAAACTCTATGGCCCTGCCTGTTGCCCTGGGAGAATGCGCCACTGCTGGTAGGTAGGGTAGGCAGGTGCGGGCCGGCAGAGTGCCGATGCGGCAGGTGGTGGCGGGCAGTGCGGCAGGCGACGCCGGAGAAGGGCAGCGGAGCGCCGGTGCGGGTGTGGCGGTCGTAGACAAGGAGGACGATAGCGGTCGGAAAGGAAGGTGAGGCCACATAGCTGCTGACTCGAGTGGCGGGAGATCGAGTGCTAATAAGTGGAAAACCAAAACACTACCGTGTATGTACTACATTTGTTCGGTAATGTATGGCCGGCTTTTAATTTGATCCGATGGTGTAGGTCTGATATCGGAAATCAACTACTACTAATGATCATTACTTAATTATATTGGAAAAAATGATGAGTGGTAGACTAGTAATAAGCTGTTTTGTTTACATAAATAAAATCAAATGTTTGTGAATGAATGATCTTGGCAGGGGAATGGTGGGAGATGGACCTTGCACAGGTGGCCACAGACTTGTCGAACAATTCCCTTATCGATTTTAACAGTGCATCCACCATCAACGGCAAGCTTGGAGATCTCTACAATTGCTCTGGTAATCAATTGTTGTGCACATATATAAACGACTTGTCGATGTTGAAAAATGATTTTTTTAATAGATGGCTTCGTGCTGGAGGTGGAGCCAGGGGAGACCTACCTGCTGCGACTGATCAACGCCGCGTTGTTCAACGAGTACTACTTCAAGATTGTCGGGCACAGGTTTAAAACCAAAACACTACCGTGTACTACATTTGTTCGGTAATGTATGGGCCAGCAAAATGACTGAAGTGTAAAGGCCTAGAAGATGGAGCATCAGGCATCATGTCATGAAAGAGACAAATCATGTAAATTGAGGAGTGTATGGTTAACGTTTGGTAGGTCACTGTTCGAAATTTGTGCAAAGCTAGGCTGGGATCTTGGTGAGTGGAGAAGGGGAAGGCCGAGGTGCCACCACATGCATGTCATCATTTCTTTCTGTACTATCATCAGTTTCGAGAAAAATGTTGACTGTTTTTTTTTTAAATGTTGACAGAAGTTTATAAAATTTCAAAAATGCTGTTTAACAATGTTGATGTCAGTTAGTAAGCTAAGTAGGGTCAGATGGCCCGAATTTTATGAGCCATTGGACTGACCTATTACATGTTGAATTTTGCAAATCGCCCTGTTTATAGAACGTCCTCGTGAAGGATCAGAGTTGCCGTTAATGATCGACTGCTGGGTGGAAGCAGCCGTGCTGGGTGGTGCTATAGGAGACAACATGACTTAGCATGCCCACCCTGTTCCGCTTGCCATGCGGTCGCACGAGTGAACCGCATACACCAGAAAGTCAGAGTCATGAACACGCGTCCACTCGGTTTTCTGCTACTTTTCTTCGGCTCGCGCGAAGCAGCAGCAACAAGCTCTGGCAGGAAACAGCTACCTCTGAAAGGTAGCACCGGGTTACCTGCTGTCCAACATACTACCCAAGAAAACAGAACAAATTGACCTTTAACCCAACTTATCCATTTACCAGATTCAAAAGGAAAAAGATTATCGATTTACCTATATATGAAAAAGAAAACATATCATTCTCTTTTTTCTCTGTTTTTTTTTTAATCGAAAACCTATATCTCGGCTACGAAATTACAGCAGAAGACAGAACCACCGGAAGCCAATGGCGGCACAGTTGGCTCCTCGGCTCTTCACTCAATTGTACATGCTCCTGCACTGGTAGATTCACATACTGTTTTGGATGCACACAGTTGTCTCCTCATTCCAGGGACCTACATATACAAGAGTCAAATGTTAGAAACCAACAGAACCGTGAATACTTCAACCAACTACACAAATGAAAAATAATATCTAAACTTGCATACCGTTAGAACAAGTCCCTACACAAGGGAAGATTGGCTGGGACAGGCTGGGGAGACAAGGACAGCCTCGCCAACAGTTGCGTTCGCTGATGCAATCTCATCAAGACGTTTTCAAGCTGCTTCCTGCTTCAGTTTGAGCTCGTTCGCTTTAGTCTTGTCTTCCTCACACTTCTGCAGACATTCCTCGAAAATCTCCGGGTTACGGATGGATAATAACTGCCGGAACTCCAGAGAACGGATTTGCACACTCGAGCTCCAGTGCTCATTTATATTTTTTTCCAGTGCAGGGAGAATGATTGGCAGTATCACTTTACTATTTTGACTGATCAAATCATCAACGTGCTCATTGTTCCATAAACGCATTGCTTTCTCAAAAACCTAAATCAAGCAGAAGCACATTACTATTTGTAAACAAGTGTAATTATCACAGAAGAACAAAAAGACAGTAGTGGCATTAAACAAATTTTGGTAGACCCACAAATGGACAGGAAAACAAAAGCAACCGATTGAGACCTATCCAAATGTGTCTCATTTTTACTCCTTTTTGAAAATTGGGAAGATAATTAAAAAAATTGTTGAAGAAAATTTCTGGTTTTCAGAGGTCGCTCTTGATTTTTCTGTAGGCCGCATCTTAACTCCGGTTGAGCTGATACTTTGTGGTGTTTCTATTCTTGTGCTTCTGGTTGAGAAAAAAATATAAAAAATAAAAATTCGTGACCGGATGGATAATAACTGCCGGAACTCCAGAGAACGGATTTGCACACTCGAGCTCCAGTGCTCATTTATATTTTTTTCCAGTGCAGGGAGAATGATTGGCAGTATCACTTTACTATTTTGACTGATCAAATCATCAACGTGCTCATTGTTCCATAAACGCATTGCTTTCTCAAAAACCTAAATCAAGCAGAAGCACATTACTATTTGTAAACAAGTGTAATTATCACAGAAGAACAAAAAGACAGTAGTGGCATTAAACAAATTTTGGTAGACCCACAAATGGACAGGAAAACAAAAGCAACCGATTGAGACCTATCCAAATGTGTCTCATTTTTACTCCTTTTTGCATGTACACAGGCTTCAGTAATGAGTATGTATAAATGGCAGAAGGAAACCATATTTCTCAAACCGAATTTAGATCACCAATAAAGAAGCACATCTATACATGAGTACATAATGCAACTAACAGCAGCCAATCAAAAAAATTGCATATACTCCCACAGGACTCAGATACTTGTCAATAGCACAAGTAAGCCTATTTCGAGATAGATTTCTTGTCCAAGCGACAAGTATTGAAATCTGGAGTGAATACTTCGTTCTCCATGAAGTATATCCCAACCCATAAGTGCAAAATATAATTACAAGCAGTATGATGCAAAAATTATGTATTTATATTGCACATCTAACAGAATGCAAGTATCTGATGTTCTTTAACATCAGAATCATGGCAATTATAGCGACATATAATTTTCATCAATGAATTCAACTTGTTGTGACCATAAGATCCATTAAATGGCTTTTGTCAATACATATCCCAACAAGAAACCACAGATATAATGACATACCACATGGAGACACAGGTGAACTTAATGTCCTGACGTGTAATTTTCTTTAGTATATGTCAGGCCAATGACCAATCATGATTCAATTCATGATCACCCAAAATTAAATAATGTTTGGCTTCTGACATAATCTGCTTTGAGTAGTCCTAAGACCGGATATGAGTGCACAAAAAGGGATAACTTTTTCATATTTGTTTCTAAAACCATAACGACAACTCACGTACAAGGATAACTCTATTCCTGAAAAGGAACAATAATCTCTTACGGAACTATCTGCATAAACTATTTCTTTTTGAAAACAAAATTTAAGCATCATATGACAAAATACAAAGCAATATTAAACCCTTGCTACCCACTCTGCTCAGTATGAAACAAGAAATTTTGTATAATTCGAGCAATTCGTAACAAAGAATTAATCATTACTGACGAAAGGTCCCTCGAGTTGTAACAGATATGCGAACTAAAGTGTGTAGGTGCCATACGATGCTGATCAGAAGTGAAATTTGAAGAAAAAAGTAGATAAGGAAATCAGAATTGCAGCATCATTGTTATCGAGTCAGAGATGGCAAGCTCTGTAGTTTTCTTCCAAGTAAGATGTTGGAACCTATCTTTAAACAGGAAGTAGGTTCACATGAGTGCATGTTCCAGGGTGGATTCATGTGTCAAATTTTCCTCAAAATTCAATGAACCAGCTGCAACAAGTTTACTCCAATGTACACAGATAAACTTGGTGAACGGTATAATTCAAAATGGTGATCATGAGCTATGCCATAGGAATGTTGGCAATTCAAAGACAAAAAGTCACGTCACTAATACATAAATCTTCACAGTACTTCTCCTTCCTCAGTTCAAATTTTCCATTAAACATGTTAGGAAACAAGTACAAAATAAAGGACACGTAGTTGGTTTCATGATAAGCAGATACAAGAAAACTCATTGGTCGTGAACTTGCATCGTACCAGCGCTAACGAAATAACATGTCAGAATCGTAATCCATCAAAACAAGAGATTAATTTTCTACTTTTTTTATATCTACCATAGTAGGGCTTCCCCTACTGTAATGTCCTCAGAAAGAATTACTAATTCCCCTAAAAATTGTACTGTCATTCCCAAAAAAGAAGATGTTTTGTCTATAAATACATTTTACTCAATTTAACATGAGGAAAGTGTGGGTAACGACTCAAGCAAAGGAGAAACAGGAAATACAGATGCACAGAATGAACTTTGATTCAGGATAAGGTCACCAATATTTACCTGAGCTCGAGAACTCCTCAAACAACGAACAATCTGACAGAAAAGGGAAACCATGCATTTTTGAAACTCGATGAGCCGTGTTTCTTGTAGTATCTCTGCTAACTCCCCCAAGAACAATTCCTCTTTTGCGGTGTTTCTAATAGGCCAATATTTTATGAGGCCCCCAATAACAGTATCTGCAAGTTTGCAATCCTTTTCAACAAACCGGGTGATGCAGTACGACAACTGCTGATGGTACATCACAGCACAACACCTTGGCTTATGAAGTGGAACTAAAGTCCTTATAAGGAACTGTTTGTGCTCTTCTTTGAGTGGCAAATCAAATCCATTTATGATACTGCCAAAAACATCCAAGAGCTCTGATATGCCATGGTGCTTTTCAGTTTCATATATGAACTGATAGAATGTGTTACTGATAGCTTTCCGAATGAAAGGACGGTACACTCAAAATTTTCCATAGATACAGTGAAGTACTGTCTTCAGGTATTCTCTCTCCCTGGGGTCCTCGGAGTCAAAGAGCTCAACCAGTCTTAGAATAAAGGAATGATCAATATATCTTTTAGCCAATCTAGTATTATTTTGTTGAGACATAAGAAAATTCAGGAGCAACTGGTACACAACTTCCAAGTGTGACCACGCTTGGTCGCTTGATGGTTCAGGTTCTTCAAATTCCAAAGCTTCAATCATCTTTTTCTCCCTGGGTGTGGACCTCAGAGTCCTGAATAAGTTTACTGAAACCATATTCGTGATTGCAGCCACAACAACGACAGGGAACTTGCCGTTCCCATCGGCAGACACAATGTACTCAGCTATCTCATGTAGCATTTGCCTCTTTATTTCTTTCTCCCTTAGATACGTTGTCAAATCAGTAAACTCAAGCAAAGTGCAGCAAAAATTCAACTTGTCGATCAAGAGGTTTTGCTTCTCTGTACTTGACACACCCTTAAAGCTCCGCAATGGTTGGAAGTTAGAAGAGAAGAAAGTACTGACATTGTTTCCTCTTGCAGAGCTAAGCCCACTGGCCGACAAGGTTGGTGGCTGGCTGATCAAGTCAGGAGTTCCAGAACCCGACAACGGGTTCAAAACCGACGGGGTTCTCTCACCAAGGAGCTCTTTATCTGAAGATTTGGGCGGTTTCCTCGGCCCGAATATGAGTTTGATCATGCTACAACCCATGATTGCTGAAGACACCCAAATCGAGCAAGTCCAGCTGCAAAAATAACGAAACAGCAGGGTCTGAGAAATAGATGAACAAGTCAGACAGGCCAACACTGAGTAAATGGTAAGAGTACTGCAAACATCTTGCAAGCGCAACCTAAGATGCTAAGCTTCTACTACTATTTATTCTAAATAAGTGATCAAAGTCGGAATTCAATCTCTACTACTTAATAGGTTTAAAGTGGGTTATCAGCTTAGGATTTCAGCCTTAGCTAGATTTCATATTTCAGGCCTCTGCCATTTGAGTTCGTGTCGAATTCACGTCAATTCAAATACCCGAGTTCTGGCTTTTTTTTAGACAAATCGTTTGTATTCAGAGACCACCACATTGTCAAGTGGTAAGGGTGTTCCCTTGCTTCTAGAATACATAGGTTCAAATTCCATTCCCAACAACATTTTGCTCTTTCTTTTTCCCGCCAGGCTAGGCTGCTGCGCTGGCACACATTGGGCTGAGGTGGGCCTTTAGCCTTGCAAGACAGCTGGTCCATCCAAAAAACAAAAAGATGAAAAAGGACAAAGGCAGAGGGAGGTGGGTTGGGCTCATTTCATGGCAAGGCAAAAAAGATAAAAACTTAATGAGAAATCTCTTTTAGAGTTTTGATGGAATTTCGAAAAACAAATGTGAATGTGATTTGAGATATTCGGATTTTGATAAATACTGAGATTTGAGTTAAAATTTCAGAGATGGTTTTTGAAACATTCCAGAATTGGTGTTTGGTATGTAGGAATTAGAGAATATGAAATAGGTTTTAACCAAATTTTGAGGTGGGCCAGAATGGGGAAGCTTTTTAGGACCATTTATATTCACGAGATTTCATATTTTATTTTCAAAACTGATTTCAGAATATACATATATAGTAACCATATAAATGTACATTTAAACTAATTTTATTTTAGATTCCGTCTCTAAATCATCCTATATTAATTATGCAAGTCACTTGATTTTTATGTACTTCATATGTTATCCTGCTACGTCACCATGCATAATGAATCTTGCGACTCTCTCGTAGCAACGCATGGGTAAGTTCCTATTCAGTAATAAAAGGAAATGTGACAAACCACCAAGAATCAACCATGTCGCCTTCCCTTCCTCCAAAAAACCTAGGCCGGGGATTCATTGGGTCCGACAAGTCGGACCTGAGTAGTTGATCCCTAGCTTCCAAGGATAGATTAGATTTTCTCCTCTCTCTTGTCCTCTTTTTTTTGTATCAGGCACAGGTTACATCTAACACTCCTAATAACTGCACAACCCTCCGTGCCCTAAAATCCTTTGCCCTCCTCATCTAGTCGCTGCTGCTCCCCATGAGTTTTGGATAGCAAATCCCTCTTCATGCTCCTAGAATCTTCATAATATTTAGAACATTTTATTTTGATTCGTAGATCGTTTGGTTTTCTATGATAGAACACTTGATTTGCAATAACAGATCATTTAATATGCAATGATCGAACATTTGGTTTTAAGGATAGAACATTTGATGCTTTGTGATGGGGACCTAGGATTGGATGGAGGAAGAACACAATAGTATGATAGGAGGAAGAAGACGATAATTGTTTGCTCGGGTTGGGCTGGATTTGGGCCAGATTTATAGTTGGGCGCAGAGACATAGAAGGTGGAGGTCGTTGCCGGTTCAGCTTGGGGTGGGCGACACTCGACTTGTTTCCGCCTAGGGTGGAAGCGACAGGTGGCCCCCAGAACCCAGCATGCCGAAGTTGGAATCAGAATGCGCGACAGATTAAAGAAACCAGCCAGAATCTACCCTACGCGGCGAACCGTCTAACAACCTCGGATTATGGGACCGAAAGCTACCTCTCAAAGTGAAGGGAAATAGAGCGACGCAACGGTCAACACGGACCGGTTAGCACGGGCCAAGCTTGAAACGGCGACGCAGGAGAAAAAAGACTAAATTTGGCCGCTCTCCTCCCATTCCAGTGACAAGAACAGAACTAAGGGGACTGGACCGGATAAGCACATACCTTCCAACGGCGGCGATGGCGAGCTCCGGCGGTGGCAGTGGTGGGAGCCCCAAGAGATTGGTTTGAAAGAGTCGTCGTTGCAGTGCGCACGGTGGCGAGAGTCAGATGGGACGATGGCGAGGCAGGCGGACGGACGCGCGCGGCGGAGTAGAGCAGTGGCAGTGCCGTCAGAAAGGAGCAGGATACGAGATGGAACGAAGCAGCAGAGAAGAGAAGGCGCCTTGTTCCGCTTCTGCCCCTGACTTTTCCGTTTCGTGCAGAATGCGGGCGCAGCGGAGCAAGTTCGGCCGGTAGCCCGCTCTTCCTCGCCTTTCCAAGGCGTTTCTTGGCGCCATGTCTGCTGGCGAGCGTGAGCTCATAGCGCGGACAGTGGAGTCTGTTTTGCTTTTGACTCATCGGATGCTTTACACTGAAACTGAATAATGGCCATGGAAGCGTTGTCCGTTGGCACCGGAAACAACATGGGCCACGCTCCTATGCTTGCATGCGTGACCCGGGGTAGAAATAATGTTGCAAACCAATTTCAGCAAGAAGCCGTGGTGAAATCGGAATCCAGTGGGCTAATACCACTGTTGAGTAGATGATGATGAAAGAAAGGATCAGCGTCATGACGCTGAAGAACGTATCCAGTATCTTGGATTACAGAGAAATAAATTAGCATGCACAAACTCACATCCCAACACCGGTGAGATGTTGGAATGTATTATCTTCAATGAGACATATAATGAAATCATATTATATAGTGAAGTATTTATTGTAAAGCTCAGCACAAAAGAAAAGGGACACAAGCCAAAGAAAAAAAAACTAGTGTTATATAGGAAGTACGTGGTAAGTTGATACACAAGGAGACATAAGTATAATTTTTTTATTGAGTGAGCCAAGTGTTATAAATATAATTTTATTATCAGAAAAATTAACGAGTTTAAAATATCATACAAGAGAATAGAGTCTCGAGGTAAAATTTAAGAGAGGGTGGATGGTAGATGAGAACAAATAAAAAACTGGCTTTTGATTCACGTAGCAATGTAACACCTTGTGACTCTGTTTGGATGTCCCAAATTTCCAAAAATGAAGTATCAAGAAACCCCGGTTTTTAAATAAACAACAATGAAAACTATGGTGTAGAATGAAAAAAAAATGTTATGAGTGAAGTTTCTAGAATTCTAAAGTGATTGCACTTTTAACAGTACCATGGTTTTAAAAAATTGCAAGGTTTGTTGCATACAAACACTTCCTTGATTTGAAAACAAAAAATCTTATTAAACCATAGTATTCGTCCAAAACTCTAAAAATACTATGTATCCAAACAGGCCTAACTATTGTTTGAGAAAAAAAAAGATGTGGCGGTTGCATAACAGCCATAGTTTTGAACTCCAATTGCGTAGTCATCAATGATTTTCAGATTGTGATTTAATCATAGGTTTTTGAACCTAACCGCACGTGTACTACAAATCCATTTAGGGACTCTAACGGTGTTAACTTTCTCAGAGAGAGACAAAATTGATCCCTTGCAATTTTACCACAATTTTGGTGTTAACATTTTAATTGCACCACAGTTTTCATATTAGACATTATAATACTTCAAATTTTGAGATATGGACAAGAATTTATAAGGAAAAAATTTTTAAAAAAAATCCGTCAAAGTTCAAACTCTAGATAGAAATTGAAATTTCAATTGAAACAGTTGTTGCCTCAGCGTCTCCCATCGGCGAGCTACGCCCTAGGGTTGACTCGACCCCCTCTAGACTGTACGCCCCACTACTTGCCTGCCCACGCGAAGGTTGCCGCCACCTATGGTTAGGGTCAGCCACCATCTTAACTAGCAAGATAGAGAGCCTCAGTGGTGTATGGAATCAGGTTGGAGAGAGATGAGAGGAGGGTATAGTAGGCCAAATGGGCGGCCCGGCCCAGCATGGCCTGGGCCCATCTGGGCACGGCCCACATGTAACAAACATGTCGTGCCGGCCCATTAGGCATGATGGGTCTCGCTACAATGTTGGCCCATCAAAGCAATTTAATTGCATTTTAGTGTAAAAGGGATGCAAAATAGTGAAGGAGTAGAGATTTGAACCTTAAACCTTATGGATATGAGATAAATGACTTACCATCACGTTGTAACACCATAATTGTATTAGTAAAAGTAAAAATATACTTAATATTTTTTAGGCGGGTCGTGCAGCGCCACCCACTGGGCTGAAGCCTCGGCCCAAGTACGCCACGCTGCTTCTTGCAGTGCCGGCCCGACACGAACTTTCAAGGGCCGGGCCAAAATGGCGTGCTTCGTGCCCGTCCATTTTGGCCCGTCCGTTTGGCCATCTATAGAGGAGGGTCAGGGAAGCCCAATCCCTTTTTCCAAATGATTTTTCTTTTATTTTAATTCGTCAATTTTTTATCAGCTGGAATTGTCACATTTTTGAAACATTTGTATCACACTTTTTTTCAAGTGGGTGGGAGAACCATGGGCGCTGAATGAAGACCAAGGGCATTTGTAGGAGCAGAAATTTATGCATGCATATGCATATAGTATCCTCCATACGAAATTTTCCTCAAAGCAAAGATTCCAGAAATTATCCATAATGATTATTCAGGACACAAATACAATCGAAACATCAAAAGCCATGTTCACGAACCACACAATCTGTGGGACAAAGAATAAAATGTTGGAGCTAAATCTTAAAATCTTATCAATCGTCCTTGGGGTCAGCCATGAAGGAGTTGAGACCCGGCATGATCTCAGGGCGCTTCCCGTCAATGAACCTACGGAACCAATGGCGCGAGTACCTCTTTCCCTCGTCAAAGTTCTCCAGGATACCGGCCGCCCTGTTCTCCTTGGTGACCCTGTAGGGAAAGCCATAATATGTCAAATATTTTGCAAGCTCCATGCTGTTTGTAAACAGAAATTTTTCTGCAGATTATTACGCCAATGACGATCCTGATGTTGCACCGCTAGACATAATTTAATGATTTTTTTTCGGATTATTAGATTGGTCTCGTACAAGTTTATGTTTTGATGATGCAAAATGATTTGGTCCTGCAGTCAGATGTACCATGTGTTGTTGTCACCTAATTTTTTTTTTTACGTGGAAAGAGAACTTTATTGATTAGTCATGAAAAGGGATACAATCAGGAGCAATCAGGTGCTCGATACAAAGAGGAATGCGCCCTCTCCACACGGCTGTGTGTGTCGTGCGCTTAGCTAATTGTGCGAGCTCATGTGCAATGGGGTTCAGTTCTCTTCTCACAGCCAGATAATTGACATCCGGCAGATTCCGACCAATATCCTTCGCTTCATTGATTTGTCACCTAATTAACGTTGTGCAAATACTAATTTAAGTCTGATCGGTCACTTGACAGCTTAAAACTTCTCATGTACGAGATCGAAAATCGATCGAGTATGTAAATCTGAACATCAAGTATGTAAATCTTTTACCGAAAAAAAAAAGAGAAAAAAAATAGTATGTAGTTCTGAATTCCTAACCCTTTGCGGGAAGGAATTACAACAGGAGAGGGAGGGAACTGACCTGACTTCTGGGTTGGTGGTGATGTTGCGGATGAGCTGCATCGCGCAGATGCTCACGGCCACCGCAGTCGTGGCGAAAATAGGGTACACCTGCAGTCAGGAAGCCGCACCGGCGAAATTAGTCGTAACAACGATTAAAAAAAAAGGATCAAATACACATCTCGGTAGTGCAGTTCGTGGATTATCGGACACGGTGGATCTTGTTCCATCGAGCGATCGATCGAAGAAGAAAAATAACAGATGCAAAAACAACACTACGGCGTGATTGGTACTATATTTGTTTCTCTCTTCCAAGTTACCTCTGGGCGGATCCACCTCGACGCCATCGATTGGTGCTCTCCTTTGAAAAATACACGCACAACGCGAGGTCAGGTCAGATCGGGAGGCGGCGGCGGCGGAACGAGATGGGAGGAGCAGAATCAGATCGTATCTGTTTCTTTCGTGGCTCGCAAGAATACCAGGTCGCTTATATAATTCGGCGCGGCGGGCCGCCCAAGTTGCGGTTTAGGCAAGTCGGTGTTTGACACGAGCACGTGGAGGCTTTCGGAACCACGGGTCAACGGCGCGGACGCCGTTTGTGGGCGGGTCGCTTTCGCACATGACCAAACGGGGTCGCGGGGTCGGTCGGTGACGGCCACCGAACGCGATTCATGATCGTCGACTTGCTTTTGAGATGCCGGCGTCGGCTTTGCTTCTCCAGGTCAGAGGGTGTGCGTGCGTTCACTGCTTTGTTTTCTCTAGACGCCAACAACAATTTCCTTGCTTCAAGTAACAATACACGTGACGCTGCAGATTCGTGTGAACCTGCGTTGAAAGTTTTTATTCCGTGATAGATCGATCTTTGGCAACAACTGGTTATTGGAATCCAGGTTGGTGTCTGACCAAACTAAAGCTTCACAGCAAAGCAGACGCGCGGTACAAAGTATCACATCATGGGAAAGAACTGCGAAACTGTGCATACGAATACTGAAATGAAATCGTCCAGTTGTATGCGCGCATATAATAAGAAAGTAATCAAGATCACAGTTGTGCAGGACAGTCTGGTTGGTTATTCATATCAGAAACTCTGTATATGATCAAAATCCAGCAAGGCCGGTTCACAGCCAAGCCACGAATAATATCATGTTTGGATACAATCAATTGCACCGAATCATGGCAATAAAGAATAAAATTCTCTGCAGGCATTATCATATTTCGAAAACCAAATCATCCAGGAGCAGACACAACTCCCTTTGCCATGTCTTGATTTTACTGCTTGGGGTCGGCCATGAAGGAGTTGAGGCCCGGCATGATCTCTGGGCGCTTCCCGTCGATGAACTGCCTGAAGCCGTGGCGCGAGTACCGCTTCCCCTCGTCAAAGTTCTCCAGGATCCCTGCAGCCCGGTTCTCCTTGGTCACCCTGTTCAAAATTCCCATGCTATGTGTGTTAAAAAAAAAAAAAAATTCCCATGCTATGTGGTCAGAACATGTTCCAAATTCCCATATGGGCACGAGCAGGAACAAACATGCGCAGCGTGACTACGTCAAATCTGATTCAGTAGAAGAGACAGCGACGACAAATACAAATACAAAAGCCAAGAACAATTTTGTTGTCACGAGTAGTTTGTGATTCGTTTGATGAAAAAAAAAATAGTAGTTTGAGATTACGATGGCCCTCTGATCCATGTGTGGGGGGAAAGGGGGAGACTCCTACTGCTATATAATGCTCTGTTTCAAAGGAATGACGCTCAGATCATCATGAGAACTAAAGAATGGTTACGAGTACGGACGGCATGAACAAGTTTTGTGATTCTGATGGCCGTGTTACTGACGCATGCGGGATGGGGAGAAACTTGTGCTGGCCTCTGCTAAAAATGCTCTGTTTTCCACATAAATCAAACGCATCACTTGATTTCGCAACAAACACTATCTGAACTGAACCATTAACGAAAAACGCGTGAGCGTGACCACGAGGTACAGACGACATGAACAAGATCCCAGCGGTAAATCAAACGCACCATTTCGTTTCTCGCTCTAGACACGATCTGAATCGTGGAGACGACATGAAGGAAACGTAAAGGAGATGATAAGGAAACGGGGCTGCGACGGGTGGAATGGAGATCCGTTGCGTCCGTACCTGACTTCTGGGTTGGTGGTGATGTTGCGGATGAGCTGCATGGCGCAGATGCCGACGGCCACGCCCGTCGCCGCGAACAGAGGGTACACCTGCCAGCCACGAACCATGGCGGAAATGAGCGAAAAGGTCGATCGCCACACAGATCGCGGAAACGAGAGGCACATGGATCCCCGATCGAGGGGGAAATGGAGGAAAAAAACAGGGGAAAACTGAAACTGAAATGGCGGAAATCGTCGACGTTACTAGTGCTCACCTCGGGGCGGATCCACCGCTTGGACCAGGCGCCGGCGGAGGCCATGGATCCGATCTCGCGCTCTCTTCCTTCCTCGAAAAAGGGAGAGACGAAGACGAGAAGAACGAGACGGATCTGCTGCCTGCCGCTTTGGTGGTGTCGATGGCGGAACACGGCTCCTCCGCTCGCCTGGTGTTTTATAGGCGGAGAGAGACGGCGGCGGCCGCCCGTGCTGACGGACGGGAGAGAGTCTGGTGGTGGGGTCGCTTGCGGTTGGTAGGGATCGAAAGGTGGGCGGCGCCGGGCACTTCGAATCAGGAGAAAGTGAATAATAAAATCTTGTTATTTATTAGATGTACTAAATAAAGGGGTACAAAGCGTAAATTTACGAGTTAAATCTAATGAGCCTAATTAATTCATGTTTTGGTACAGTGATGCTACAGTAACCATCTTCTAATCATAGCTTAATTACCTTCATTAAATTTCTCTTGCGAATTAGATCTAATTTTGTAATTAGACTTTATTTAATACTTTTAAATAATAAGATTTTTTT
>LAPY01003453.1:34510-48734 GCA_000970635.1 Eragrostis tef | reverse complement strand
CCCCCCCCGCCCGCCACGGCTGGCAGCTCGACGACCACGATGACGACGACGACCTCCACCACCACCACCACGGCGGCCACGGCAATCAAGACCATGGCAGGCACCACCACCACCGTAGCCGCGGCCACGGCCACGATCGACCTGCAATCCCGCCGGCCAAGCGCGGCTTCTAACTAAACTTGGCTGTCGCGCCGCGCCGGCCAAACCGTGGTGACGCGCTGTGCGTGTCCAGTGACTCCAGTGTCCTGCGAAGCGCAGGCACATGTGGTTGGTTTGGAGCTCGTACCGTGAACGTGCATTTCTGTTGACAGATTATATAAAGTTTGGATCCACGTATCGGCATATGAACGTGAAATGGTAGTATATGAACTTTGCATAACTATATAATAATACTGGTAAACCTTTTTTTTTAGACGAGAAACTACTGATAAACTTTTAGATGCAGAACTGGATGCTGCTGTCCCTAATAAACAAACTTAGATGCTTGCGAGATGAACCGATCCATCGGATGGTCCAGATATACACTATCGGAAAATCAAAATTTGCTTGAGTGTCCGAAACTTTGCTGAGTGTTTTTTCTAGGGCCTTCGGCAAATAAAGCCTTTGTCAAGTGTCCAAAAAAAAACACTCGGCTTTGCAGAGTGTAACAAAAAAAACAGCCGAGTGTTAAAAAAAAACACTCGGCAAAGCAAAATTGAAACTTATTTGATCAGTTTTTGAAGCCTTAAACGAATTTAAAATAAAAAGTGTTGAGCTACAAAGTTGTATAACTTCACAGGATCTACACTCTCATTTGGATCATTTTTTATTCAAGAAAGTGGTAGTAAAATTGTTCACAAGATCTACATCTCTCATATAGTTTCATGAAACCTATAAGATAGATATATAGGATTTGTGAACAATATTACTACCAATATATCGGATGAACAAATGACCAAAATAAAAGTTGTAGCTCTTCAGATGTTATACAACTTTGTAGTTAAACCCTTTTCAATTTGATTTAATTTTGTCAAAAAAATCGTTTAAATTTCTTAAATTTGAATTTTTCAAACGACCTCAGATGGAGAAACAGTAAAAATAAAAGTTGTATATAGGAAAATTATGAAACTTTATAGTTGACAATTGCCTTATTTGAAACCATCTTGCCAAATGCCAACATAAACTAAGTTTGAATTTCTTGAATTTGAAATTCAAATTTTGTAAACGACTTCGGATGGAGAAACTACCAAAACAAAAGGTGTAGATCTCGCAAAGTTATGAAACATTGTAGTTAATAACTTTTTAATTTGAATCCGTTTAGGACCTAAAACGTGAGTGTGTGGTGCGGTGGTAGAGGAATTTGAATCCGTTTAGGACCTAAAATTTGCACTTGGTTATGTATAATATGTGAGAAATCAAAATGGAATATAGACACATGTGAGTGTGTGCATGGTGCAGTGGTAGAGGAGGTTTTGCACGAAGGGGAGGCCATGGGTTGAATCTCACCGGACACGTAGCGCGCGAAATTTACGCGAAGAATGCTGGGACTAGTGGCTGGCTGGTGGGGGCCTCCCCCCTATTATTTTTTTACTATTTATTCAGCGGTTTTCCAATTTACACTTTTCCGAGTGTCCGACAAAAAACACTTGACAAAAAGTGTCTTTGCAAAGAGTGTCTGTGCCGAGTAAAATTTTTCTGAGTGTTACGCTCGGCAAAGAGTTTGCCGAGTGTATTATGGTCTTTGCCGAGTGCGAGGGGCACTCGGCAAACAACTCTTTTGCTGAGTGCCACTCTCGGCAAACATGAAGCTCTCGGCACTCGGCAAAAGAGTTTCAGAGTGCTAAAGGACCTTTTGCCGAGTGCCCCTGTCACTCGGCAAACTTTCGATTTCCCATAGTGACTTTCGGTCCTATATAGCCCATGCACCTTCTAACAAACTTAAACTTGGTAACTAAGACATCCAAACTTGGTAACTAAGAAATCGTAACAAACACAACTAGATTCCATCCCGTTCTACGACTCACATCTGACCGTGCTTAGCCACTTTAAGTCGTTGTCTCCATACATAATCTGCTCTCATTAAAATACTAAGAGTGCATAAGTTCAGACTTTCGACCTTAAGCCATACTTAGTAATTAGTTTCAGGATTCCAAACTAATCTAAATGCATTACTTCATATTACATAAAGTAACAACCAAAGCATCTCATGTCCCAACACATTAAAGAGCAACGACATCGATGCAGCTGGTGCCTCCTTCATTCTTTATCTGGAAGGCGCACCAGTCACCGATGGCAAGTTCAGACTGCTGCACCATTTCTTGCCACCTGTTCTTCTCCAGCATCAACTTATTGTATTTGTACACATTCCATACACAAACAGTTGATGCAATTAGCCTGTTTATCTGCTCCTCCTTTTGCAGTATGCGAATGTTGATTGGCAAGGGCATTTGGAAGATTGTGTTGAATGCACACGCTGGCGTGCACTGACATTACAAACATTCAGTTAGTACATGTCAACTGAAATAAAATACAGGTTAACACATGCTAATCAAACTACAATTAAATAATCCAACTCACCATTTCACTGTGCCTTATGCTGGTTTTATTCATCCGGGCAGTGAAGACAAATATAGCATGTGCATCTTGTGCAAGGATATTGGCTTCATTTTTTATGTGTAAAGGAGGTTCCACCACATGGTGTACAGGACAAGCTGCTACTCAATTTTTTTTAAAAAAGATATGAGTTACAATCCATGCTAAAAAAAATACAAGCTTAATAGATAATCTAATCATTTGGACCAAATATGTACTATGCTGTTGTACTTAGCATATGCAAGTGTTGATTGCAAGTGTCTCCCGTATCATTAAAAAACTATTATGAATAATCTTTTTCCTTTATGTGGAAAAATCAGTAAGTAATATTACTTACGATAATCATTTTCGGTTTCCATACATGGGTAAGTAACTAATGGGAATTCAGCTCATGCATGTGTTAAGTAATTTGAAGCTAAGATATATTATGTATGTGAGTCATTGGGACTTCAGCTATTGGATTATCTAATCATTTGAACCAAAGTTATATTATGCTGCCATACTTTACACATGCATGTGTTGATTTCAAGCAAATTTCTCCAGCATTACTAAAAAACCCACGTGTGATCCATTTCTAGATGTGTAAGAAATCAGAAAGGGACATTATTGATGATAATTAAATTTGGTTTCCATACTTGTGTACATAGCTTTTGGGAGATCAGTTTCTCCAAATTGTCATAAATATCGTTTAAAAAGCACTAGAGATATTTGGACATTTTTTACAAAAAGGAGACGCTTGCTATTTTAATACATACCAAGGGCAGGTGCTGGTAGACTGGAACATCATGTTGGGCTTCCTGTGGTGCTGGGTGGACTGCTAGAAAAAGATACAAATATGAATACAAATAGCTTTTGCTCAATTACAACACCTGATTTGTTTCGCTGATGTAAAAGAGGGTCTACGTTGACTTTTAACACTAACCAGGGGCAGGTCCAGGTGGTGGAACGCCAGGTTGGGCTTCATCTGGGGCTGGAGGGACCGCTGCAATACCTGGTGGCACTACTGCAATAGCAACTGGACCTGCTGGGGCTCGTGGAACTTGGGCGGCGCCCCCCAAAGCAGCATCAGGTACCACTTCATCCTCCAACACAATGACTTCTGCAATGCCACAACGAGAACATTACAACAAGTATCATTAAGTAAGCTACTACATCACTAACGCTGTGCTGACACAAGAACACAAGTACCTTGCTCTGAAGGGAGGCCAACGGTGTAAGGCAAATCATCGAAAGTGCGTTTCGTCCGTGGTTTCTCGTAAACATGAAGCCTCAACTCTCCAGATTTCTGCAGTACAACAAGAAACCTGTCCATCTGTGCCAAATTATTCAGAGCATAGAACTTCCTCCACGATTGGCCGGTTATGTAGATGTTTTCTCCAATCTTCTCCAGATTGAACTCTGTCCTCCTTTTGTCATCAGTGATGACTTTTACTGTCCTTGGAACTCTAATCCTCCAGAGATCGACCAAATCCGGATGGACGTACTAGTCAAAAATAAAACATCAGATTGACACTAATTTGCCCTCGCTAATGAAACATCTACCTAAAACATGCTAGATTCTACTGCATAATCGAATCTGTTAGGAAATTACCACTCTGTTTGCCATTGCAGGAATGAAACCACATCCATGTGCAGTTTTGCATCCAAGCGGCCACTGAACCATTTTTTTAGAGATGTTTAGCATGATTAAAAGAAACAAGAAATCCAACCAAATGCAAAGGAGACAAATCAGACAATAACTAATCTACTAAGGAATCAGAGATTACCGTCGAAAAGCTTTGCCCCATCGAGAGAGTTTGATCCTTTCTAACAGTCAATTGGTTGCTCGCTGCCGCCAAAGAGCAGCGGGAAAGAGGAACAAGAACCGTCGGTGAAGCGTTACCGTTTTTCACAAGATCGAGTCAGAAGTGCTGATGAATAGACAGAGACAGTACATCACATAAACAACACAAATTAAATTTTTAATTTATTATAATAAGTCTCAAATGATTAAAAAAACACGTGATTAGCATAGCAGAAGTCTTTCTATGCATCAACTAAACTTGACGATACAATAATGGTCACACATCGAAGCCCTACGATGTGGATCTGGACACGATCACAAGAAGCAACCTCAAACCAAGGCGTAACCGAAGCAAAAACAATACCTGCACAAAACTATCAGAGTCAAAAACCCTGAGCAATTAATACCCCGTCAGAAGGACAACTACAACCGGCTCCTAGTATGCAAAGGCTACAAGGGATAAGGATGACTCGATTTGCAAAAAAAAACAACGCTAATTAGTGACTCCTTACTTTCATATTTTAGCTCAAGATTAGTATTTAACCCAATATCATATTTTGCAGCTAACAACTATGATAAGCAAGTAAATAAATAGGCAAGTAGATAATACAGTAATACAATAAGTAAAGCAGTAAGGTATACAACAATAGCAGCCATAATCACACTATGATGCTGACTCAGTGACCACACGTCATTTGCACGCCTTTGGACAGGCTCCATATGGCAACCATTTACAAATCCCCCATATGACCGAAATCTAGTTGATGCTTCCAGCCAAATATTTGGGTCCCACACGACACTCGGTCAGGTCGTTGTCCGTGGTCCCATTCCCCCGTAGCAGCAAGGTAAGGTTCGTCCCTACAATTTGCTAAGTTGCGTTTGTTTACTAGTGCCTATATCGCTAACATGTGAATCAGTACAATTCAAATCTTGCTCAATTGGGCCAACAATGGACGATTCTTAACCAACATAGACGGGGCTACCACCATGATGGCCTAGCCTTGTGAATCCATCCTACAAACATCCCCACTCAGCCACCAATATACCATCAAGTCCTCTAGCACAATACAGGGTGTATCATGGACCTACCATGCAAGAGGGACCTATCATTTGACTTCTACCGGTCACTAGCAACTAAGCATAGTAGTGCTAACGACCCACAATGACCAACATAGTACTAACAGGGTAACCAAGAATAATCAGAAAGGTAAACATTATGCATTTTACGGCTCAAATCAACTACTATAAACCTAATTCACAAGCATATCAATAGACCTCAACCATAGTGATAAAATAAAACCAAAAATATAGGACAAAATGCACAGGAGCTTGCCTAGCTTGGTAACGATGCTAGCACTCAGTGGACCGGGGGATATGTCAGTGACTCTTCTTGAACCTGCTCCAGCAGCTGGAAGTCTAATGGCTCCGAAGTCTCCAGTGGAACTATACGTTGTGACAAGGATGCAAGTTAGACCATAGTGATAAAATAAAACCAAAACATAGAACAGAATGCACCGGGGCTTGCCTAGGCTTAGGAACGACGCTAGCACTCGCACAATCAATAGGAGGATTAGTCAGTGGCTCCTCTTGAGCTTGCTCCAGCAGCTGAAAGTCTAATGGCTTCAGAAGCTCCTGTGAAACTATGCGTTATGACAAAGATACAAGTTAGATGCAATAAAATTATGATATTATGGCTTAGTTACATAATGGACAGTCATTTATGCTGCAGTAAAGAATTGATGTTCATTAATTAAAGGGGTGGAGTCCTGCTATATAAGGGATTAACTATGTTAATCTTACTTTTGCCTGAAGTATTTCCTTCATTAAGTTACTGCTTAAGTTATTCAAATTTCACTTAGCTTAAGCAAAAAGATTAGATAACATGATTTTGAAAATTAAATTAGGTTCCGAGGAAGTTTTCTTGGATTAGGCATGACATAATTTAAACAATGCAGGATATGGATTAAATCATTTAAAAAAACATACAACATATTACATTGGATAAATGCTCTCTAAGTGTTTATCAGATGATTTACAAGTATGCAAGAACTCGGAATTTATTGAGCAATCGGGAATTAATTTTGATTTAAATAAATGTTTACAAAGATAGATTTGTACCGGAAACGCAGAGATGATTTCTATCAGTTTAGCATTTTTGCCGTACAGGTCTGAGAATAAGGAAAATAAAGAAATTGGTTTCATGTTTCTTTAAGATGTATTAGCTTTATTATGCATTATAAAATTATTCAGCAATTTTTGGTGAATTACAGATATTCTGGAAAAACTCGGCCAACCGGATATGAGCGGCACATGATGACACAAAGTCCTGTTCGCACCGGATCCGGGCCAGAGTTCAGTTGCCGGAGACATGCTGGTGTGCGGCGGTGTGACTTGCCGGAGAAGGGCTCATGTGACGCGATGGTAAAAAGGAAGGGCGCTTCCAGAGGAGCACAACTAGGAGATCCTAACCACGGGGTCGGTGCTCACCAGAACTCAGTGGAAGGTGTGGTCGACGTCGAGGAGCGGCGGCTGCAGAACATCTGGTTGCTTTACATGTTTCGGGTGAATTCTCCAGGTAGGGTCCTCGGCTTCCGATCTTTTCAGCGACGTCGGCTACCTCGGCGAGGAACGCGTCGACGTGGAGGAGGCCAGGAGGATGGTAGTCGGTGTGGGGGCACACAACGGCTGCTTGACGGTGGAGGTGAAAATCTTGAAGGCACCTGGTGCAACTAAGGAAAAGGAGGCCAGGAGGGGTAAGGGAGGTGGGTGACCGAGATGTGAACTCCTAGCACGACAATATGGTAAAAAACTCACCGGGGAATCACTCGGTGGTGGTGTAGGTGCTCGTTATCCAGATCCAAAGAAGACGACTTGACTCCTTGCCTCACGGTGGGAAAGAAGGGGTGGAGGCCATGTTGAGCTAGATGGTGTTTCTGTTGAGCTTGGAGCGGAGTGTCTAGCTAGGAGGTTCCGAGGAAGTTTTCTTGGATTAGGCATGACATAATTTAAACAATGCAGGATATGGATTAAATCATTTAAAAAAACATACAACATATTACATTGGATAAATGCTCTCTAAGTGTTTATCAGATGATTTACAAGTATGCAAGAACTCGGAATTTATTGAGCAATCGGGAATTAATTTTGATTTAAATAAATGTTTACAAAGATAGATTTGTACCGGAAACGCAGAGATGATTTCTATCAGTTTAGCATTTTTGCCGTACAGGTCTGAGAATAAGGAAAATAAAGAAATTGGTTTCATGTTTCTTTAAGATGTATTAGCTTTATTATGCATTATAAAATTATTCAGCAATTTTTGGTGAATTACAGATATTCTGGAAAAACTCGGCCAACCGGATATGAGCGGCACATGATGACACAAAGTCCTGTTCGCACCGGATCCGGGCCAGAGTTCAGTTGCCGGAGACATGCTGGTGTGCGGCGGTGTGACTTGCCGGAGAAGGGCTCATGTGACGCGATGGTAAAAAGGAAGGGCGCTTCCAGAGGAGCACAACTAGGAGATCCTAACCACGGGGTCGGTGCTCACCAGAACTCAGTGGAAGGTGTGGTCGACGTCGAGGAGCGGCGGCTGCAGAACATCTGGTTGCTTTACATGTTTCGGGTGAATTCTCCAGGTAGGGTCCTCGGCTTCCGATCTTTTCAGCGACGTCGGCTACCTCGGCGAGGAACGCGTCGACGTGGAGGAGGCCAGGAGGATGGTAGTCGGTGTGGGGGCACACAACGGCTGCTTGACGGTGGAGGTGAAAATCTTGAAGGCACCTGGTGCAACTAAGGAAAAGGAGGCCAGGAGGGGTAAGGGAGGTGGGTGACCGAGATGTGAACTCCTAGCACGACAATATGGTAAAAAACTCACCGGGGAATCACTCGGTGGTGGTGTAGGTGCTCGTTATCCAGATCCAAAGAAGACGACTTGACTCCTTGCCTCACGGTGGGAAAGAAGGGGTGGAGGCCATGTTGAGCTAGATGGTGTTTCTGTTGAGCTTGGAGCGGAGTGTCTAGCTAGGAGGCGGATTGCTTGTCGGTGGCGGATGTCGAACTCAAGGCGGCGATGGCGGCAGGGGGCGGCGCGAGAGGGGGAAAGAAAGGGGATGGAGGCGCGCTAGGGTTTTGACTGGGGGAACATGGCTGCTTAATTATATAGCGGCGACGTCCTGTTGGGAGCGGCTGAGCGGGGCTGAGGCGCGGGAGTGCGCCCGTCATCGGCCACCACGTGGCGCATTGCCGCCCACACTAACCAACCAAAGGAGGAAGATGACCGACAGGGTCACTGACCAGTAGGTCCAGTGGCCTATAGATATTCTACGAAATTTTCATAGCTCCATTTCCTATTGCTTGGCACGAATTAAAAGGAGCACTTACAGACCTTTATAGCACATGCGCCTTCTAACAAACTTGGTAACTAAGACATCCAAACTTGGTAACTAAGAAATCCTAACAAACACAACTAGATCTCATCCCGTTCTATGGCTCACCTCTAGCGCGCTTAGCCACTTTTATTCGTTGCGGCCTTCATACGCCGATACATATAAGTGAGCTGTAAATAATCTGCTCTCATTAAAATACTAAGAGCAGTTCAGACTTTAAGCTATACATAGTAATTAGTTTCAGGATTCCAAACTAATCGAACTGCATTGCCGCCCACACTGCCCAACCAAAGGAGGAAAAGGACCAACAGGGCCACTGACTAGTGGGGCCTACAGAATTTCAATGAAATTTCCAGAGCCCCATTTCCTACTGCTTTGCACGAATTAAAAGGAGCACTTCAAGATCTCTAAAAATTCTGAACATTTATGGGAAGATAATTCAGACATTCGGTTCTGATGTGCTTACATAGGAATTTTTGCTCAGATCGAGTTGTTATTGGAAAATTTGAATTGCTTCATATGGTTTGGTTTGTCAATTATTTAAACTATTTGATTTCAACACTGATTTTGGGTTAAGATTTGTTGGAACTGAATTTGTAGTTCAGTTTCGATTTGAATTGCAGGCTTTAGGTTCTTAGTGACACCGAGGGTGTCAAGTCGGTGTCGAGGAGTGCAGACTGGACAAAGGAGTGGGTGAGAGCCAGCAATGATGGAAGAAATAAGTTGGAGTGGAAGCACAAACAGTAGCAGCAATGATGCAATTAAAAAGATGGCGATGAAGTTGTCAGAACAAGGGAATGGCGAGCAAATTACCATGGATGAGGGTAGCACGGGGAAGATGAAGGTCCAATTATTGCTGCCGTGACCAGAGCACGGGTCGCGCTGCCTATTTCGGGTAACCGGCCCCATGTCGTAACTTTTGTCAGAGCGAAAACATTTCTACAGAAAACAGGAGGGAAAAAGGAATGCGGCCGAAATACAGATTTTTTTTTAGCTAAGGCCGAAATACAGATGCCTCCCTTCAACCTTTTCTTTTTTTTAAGATAAATAAACCTTCTCGTATCATGAGGCCAATGAACGGGCTCACGTCATCGGCCACCACGTGGCGCATTGCCGCCCACACTAACCAACCAAAGGAGGAAGATGACCGACAGGGTCACTGACCAGTAGGTCCAGTGGCCTATAGATATTCTACGAAATTTTCATAGCTCCATTTCCTATTGCTTGGCACGAATTAAAAGGAGCACTTACAGACCTTTATAGCACATGCGCCTTCTAACAAACTTGGTAACTAAGACATCCAAACTTGGTAACTAAGAAATCCTAACAAACACAACTAGATCTCATCCCGTTCTATGGCTCACCTCTAGCGCGCTTAGCCACTTTTATTCGTTGCGGCCTTCATACGCCGATACATATAAGTGAGCTGTAAATAATCTGCTCTCATTAAAATACTAAGAGCAGTTCAGACTTTAAGCTATACATAGTAATTAGTTTCAGGATTCCAAACTAATCGAACTGCATTGCCGCCCACACTGCCCAACCAAAGGAGGAAAAGGACCAACAGGGCCACTGACTAGTGGGGCCTACAGAATTTCAATGAAATTTCCAGAGCCCCATTTCCTACTGCTTTGCACGAATTAAAAGGAGCACTTCAAGATCTCTAAAAATTCTGAACATTTATGGGAAGATAATTCAGACATTCGGTTCTGATGTGCTTACATAGGAATTTTTGCTCAGATCGAGTTGTTATTGGAAAATTTGAATTGCTTCATATGGTTTGGTTTGTCAATTATTTAAACTATTTGATTTCAACACTGATTTTGGGTTAAGATTTGTTGGAACTGAATTTGTAGTTCAGTTTCGATTTGAATTGCAGGCTTTAGGTTCTTAGTGACACCGAGGGTGTCAAGTCGGTGTCGAGGAGTGCAGACTGGACAAAGGAGTGGGTGAGAGCCAGCAATGATGGAAGAAATAAGTTGGAGTGGAAGCACAAACAGTAGCAGCAATGATGCAATTAAAAAGATGGCGATGAAGTTGTCAGAACAAGGGAATGGCGAGCAAATTACCATGGATGAGGGTAGCACGGGGAAGATGAAGGTCCAATTATTGCTGCCGTGACCAGAGCACGGGTCGCGCTGCCTATTTCGGGTAACCGGCCCCATGTCGTAACTTTTGTCAGAGCGAAAACATTTCTACAGAAAACAGGAGGGAAAAAGGAATGCGGCCGAAATACAGATTTTTTTTTAGCTAAGGCCGAAATACAGATGCCTCCCTTCAACCTTTTCTTTTTTTTAAGATAAATAAACCTTCTCGTATCATGAGGCCAATGAACGGGCTCATTGGGCCAGTGCAACATGGACGACCGCACAGGGCCTCAGTTTTCAGAGGCCCCAAATATGCTACCTTTGCAGCCCATGTATCATTCTCCAAGTTCCAATTCTCTGGCCCAAAACCAAGATACCTGCGTGTGGCGCGTGCATCAGGCAAGCATACATATTCCATTAAACAAAAGGTGTCACACTCTCCTTCTCCGTCCCTCCCTCCCTCTTACAGCCCCCGTTTGGGCCCCTCTTTCTCTCTCTCGTCGCTGCGGCGATCACGCCTGCGGCAAGAGAGAGCGGGGTCCCATTCTTGTACCCATGCCGTTTTGTTCGGTGTTGGAATCTTTGTGTTCTCTTCTCCTCTTTGAGGAGGTTAGGCTTTGTTGGTTTCTCTTTGACGGTTCCGATGAAGGTGACAATGACAGCGACGACGGAGACATTCTTTTTGGCAAAGCAAATGAAGAATTATGTCTCCTAACGGCAATGGCGAGGCAGATACGACGTTGCCGCCGTGGAATAAGGTTCTCTAGCCCCTTTCTTGTTTTGTTATGGCTCGATCCGGCCACCATGAAGGGCTAGTGAGATGGGATCTTCCTCTCTTTCTACTGATGGAGATGTTGTTGATTCTCGTTCAAAGAATCAAATCCGTCTTGACAAGAAGTTTTAAGGCGGTGGATCTTGCGGCTTCTACAAAGTTTGGCGTCTTTCATTGGCGGTTGGCGAGGACATGGTTTCAATTTGGTTCCTGTTGTTGGCAGTTTCAATCGAAGAAGTGATGTTAAAGATGAGTAAAATACTTATATTTCTTCTTTGTGTTTTGTTTGTTTTTCAGCATCTTAATGTAAGGGTATGTAGTTATTCTTACTTTGATACAATCCCCTGTCATTCGAAAAAAAAGTCAGGCAGGCACACGCCCTACCAAGCAGCCGCAAGCACAGGTATCTTCTTCTCTTTTTTTTCTAATTTATTCAAATTTCAATTCGTGAATGGATGCGTACGGATGTACTAGTGAGCTGCGAACGGTTGCATGTGGCATGGGTTACGTTCCACGCATGTAAGAAAAAACTACTTCCAACAACAAAACAGTGTCACGGTTATCCTCCGCCACGGAATGAACCGAGGTACCGAACCGCCTCGGAGGGGGCGAATACTCTAATCAGTCAAAACAAAACACAAACCCATATCGGGTCGGTCCGTCGATCCACAAGTAAAAGGCCCAACGCACCCAAGTTCGCGTTAATATCACTTACCGAAACCGCCTCTTTGCGTGCGTGCCTACCGCCTCCGTCGCCGCCACGACCCTCGTCGGCGCGCGGGAGACGGTCGGACGTAGAGGCCCGGCCATGGATCGCGCCGATGGTCAGATCAAGACGTGGCTCTCGGACCGGCTGATGGCGCTGCGGGGCTACTCCCAGGGCGTTATGTGGTGCAGCTCGTGGTCCGGCTCGAGCGGGATTGCACCTCGGCCGGGGACCTCGCGGCGCGTCTCGTCGACCTCGCCGGGTTCCCCTCCTCGTTGCTGTCTATATTAGGTTGGGTTTATCCATGGCAACTTGCGCATTGTTAATAGTGAGCCGAAGCACCCCGGCCCAACATTTGTGTTGTGAAATCGTGCATGGAGTATGCGTCTGCAGATCGTGGACAAAGCGAACATGCAAAGGAATATTTCAAATCAAAACAAGTAATCATGGGATACGACCATAGGTGTACACAACCTCTCTCCTGAAAAAAAAAGAGTACATAGACTCCCTTGCTGTTTCAAGGAGTCATTTTTTTACAAATTAGACCTTTTGGTAGAAGTTTATCATATTTAGACCTCTAGAGAAAACATGTCCAGAAATGAATCTTTTTCTAAGCGTCATGTTATTTGACGACTAGATTCTATGACTAAGCGCCGCATCATTTGGTGCCCACCGACAGGACCCGATCGTCAATGGTTCTGATCACCATGCCACTTCAACATCCTTCCTCGTGCCCGCATCGAGGGGTGGGGTGGGCGCCAAATATGACCTGGTCGTCAAACCATGCTACGCCCAGAAGAAGAGTGAGAAAAGGTCTATTTGTAAAAAAAACACCTATTTCAAGTCAGTCAGTGTTGCACCGTTGACCGGGCCGAGCGGCGAGCATAGCCTCTCCCTACCTTGGGTTAAGTGAACATAGAGCCCAGAATACAAAGAAAAGGAGAGAAATCAGGCCCAACTTGTTTTTCCTAAGAATAATATATATGCTTTCTTGGAAGGATAAAAGGGAGGATTGACCCGCAAGACAAAACGAGACGCAAAAAAAAAACAGACACTCTCATCCTCTTCGTAGCACGCGCGGGGACGAACACACGCACACAACACTTAGAGACTTGGAGCCCTCACTCTCTCGAAATAGCTTGTAACCTGTACTACGAGCAATACAATTCGAACCAACTGCTGGACGTAGGGCCTCGATCGCCCGAACCAGGATAATCTCTCGTGTTCCTCCTTATTCACCAAATCCACTGTCCAAAGCGCGTAGTCAAAATTTACTCGTCGGCCAGGTTTCTCAACGTCGACAAATAGTGTGTAAGTCGTCTTATACTCCTAATTTTAGCGCTTGAGGTGGGTTGCCTCACGAAACAACCGTTTCTTTTTTTTACCTCCCTCTCTCTCTTTCACCTTATCAAAAATCCTACATAGCATTGCATTAGACGGGCCATGAAACTGACTATAGTGTAGTGTTGTAGCTGCCTTAAAGGATCTATGTCAAAGACAAGGAACACGAATCTTACTAATGGAACATCACACTAAAGATCTATAAGATCTCACAAAATTTCTTATATCTATAACGTTGTGTTTGTTGTTGCATTCATGGGTGTATCCATCGTTGATTGAAGGGGTGGCGCAGGTGAACACTCGGGATTGCAGTGTAGCAACTTGCCGTAATGGTACATATTCCCGCAGCAGTAGCATTTTTCCAGGCCACGACCCGAGCCAGTGCATTGTACCGGGAGGCAAAATATTAAGCGAAGTTTATTCTCATCTGACGACGTAGAATTGTTGGCGGCAACGATGCTATTTCCTCCGTTTTAGAATAAGTGACATTTTTTACTTTTAGACATCATGTTTAACCGTCTGTTTTATTTAAAAATTTTATGTAATTATTATTATTATTATTATTATTATTATTAT
>LAPY01003453.1:14217-24525 GCA_000970635.1 Eragrostis tef | reverse complement strand
GGCCGGCCACAACAAAACCGAGTCAGAATCTTAACGACTACTTCAAATTGTAGTATAATTAATCGCTAGAAAGTGTGTACAATATTAATGAGGAGCAGCTGACACAGGGTCAAGACCCAGATATGTTGTTCTCTAGATTTTCTATTGCTTTGACCAAACAATCTATTCGTTGTTCATATTACTGGAATAGTAGTGCTGCTGATTCCTCTTTAGAGGACCACAATGCCGCTCTTGCTTGAATTGATCTGCTGCCGTGCATATTTCAATGTGATCTTTGTTTTTGGACCATTTGGACAAGTGGAGCTTGTACAGTTGTCGCTAGTCCACTGTCTGGGTTATGTAAAGGTTTTAGTTTTGTGCAGGCAAATATTTATTTATTTTTGGAATCAACTCCTGTTTCCACTACCACTAAATTCTCACCACTTTTATTTCATAACTAATTTTGGACGTCGCGTGAAGATGCAAAAGCAGTTTCAGAGCTTGAATGGGCAAATATGAACAGAAAGGAAGGACCGAAGGAGGGCACGATAATGGCATGGAGCTGCCACTTAATGCATTGAGGTATTTATAAATGAGTCTGAGCTTGTATATTACATGGTCACTCGTTTTAGGTAAGGCATTCCAGCACAAGGTCCTGTGTGTTGTTACTGATCGTTCTCTCATAATTCCTCTTTTCACTCGTTCATGAATATTATCCACCTTTTGTTGCTGTTTATGCACTATATTTGAATCAATTTTCCCAGGCAAAGAGATGCATTTATACATTGTTCTAAACAGTATGTCATGACAAGTAGCTCTGCATTTTTTAATTTCATGAACTTGATTTTCCTCTTTTTATTGTTCTGTTGGGAGATTCTCCTTACTCGAGTACTTTTGTAAGGCTTATCCTTTGCATTTCCTATTCCCAGACGATTTACTAATCTGTTAGCCGACAAGGAAGACATTCTCCTAATAGCCAGATTCATTGTGAATGTTCCATCTGTATCTGTATTTTATTACCATCTAATTTTTGCCTCTGGAGTTTCTGGATGACACAATTCCTGTTACATGTTGTAAGCTCAACAAAGAGCAAATATTGGGTTGGATCATTGATAACTAAAGAAATTGTGCCTATATTGCTAGCAGAAACACAACATATATAGAAGCATCACACATGTAACGACCAAAGGAGTATGTGTTCTTTCAGAATTAAAAGCTTCTGATGAAATTAGTGGCTGGTGAATGCATCACACTGTTGCGGACATCTACCATTCGTTTTTATTATTTCTGTTGCGTTTGTCGCATCTGTGAACTACAATGGTTAACACTTGCACTGGCTCACTGTATCTGCTTCTCTCTTTCCAGCAAAAAGAAAAAAAAATTCTGTTTCCATTGACTCAAAGATTCAGGGTAATGCTGCAAAATAGGACTGACCTCAGTACTGTAGGTTTCAGCTAGGTTAGAAGCAGTTCGTGGTGTGTATTTATCACATCTTTCCATCAATGAATTTTCTTGGCGATACAGCAATCATAAAGTATAAAGTGCTCCAATATTTTTCTGTTAGTGATAGTTATTTCCTTGGTTTATTTGGTTTGATCCTTGGTAAAGTAAATGGTATGATACATTCTGTATTCTACATCAACTTATATCAGGTCACACAACAAACAAGATGTTAACGGCACATACAGAGCTACAAAAAAAGGCAGAAGAGAGAGGAACGCGCTAGTGTGGTATCAAACCAGTACACTTTGTAATAACCACTAAATTCGTGTGATTCGTCAAGAAAAATTGTGGCTCAAGAGATTTATGTATCCATGCAATGTCAACAATCTTAGAGTTACGGTTTTGAGGTTGCAAACTAAGATAGGCAGGGAAGATAACTAACAACCGAATAGTAAGTCCTTTTCATTAGGAATCGAAAGAAAAAAAAACAGCTTGTTCCCAAAGCAACAACTATTAGGCACCATTGCACCAATCATGCATATACAGCGAGGGATCCGGTGTTCACATACGCAGGGAAGATAATTATCAACCGAATCAGTCATAAGCCTTCATAAAAGAATCCCTTTTAGTTAGGAATCAAAGAAAAAACTTGTTCCCAGAGCAGATTCCTAAAATCAGCGGATCCTTATAAACTTGTTTCCACACTGCTTCCACGTTCACCCAAAATACATACTCCACCCAAACTACAGCACGGTGTGTACTACTGCCAGTTTCCATACTGCTGCTGGTTGCGAGAACCACCTTGTTGGGTATAGTTTGGCCCTCTGGCTGGACCAGAAGAACCATAAGGACCAGCATGCGGGTAATTAGTCCCCCCAACCCCATAGCCACTGCCACTTCCACCCCTGGGGCCACCTGTTCCACCCATCCCACCACCAGGGTAGGGTTGAGGGCCTCGGCCTTGCTGAGGAGGATAAGGGCCACTGCCATAGCCACCGCTTTGCCCTCCGCGATTTTGGTATCCTGCACCCTGGTTCCCACCCTGTGGGTACCTGTTTGGCCCTCCTGGGCCTCGGGGCTTTGCATAATGATGGCTTCCAGATGCCATTGGAGGATGGGGGTTCATAGGCTGGCCTGGCCTGATTTGTGGATGCGGTTGACCTGAATGCTGGATTGGTGGCAAACGCACATGTGGCTGAGGATGCTGTGTTTTTTGACGCTTTGCTGCTTCTTCAGCTTGCCGCTGTTGTTGACGTTTTTTCTTAGTCTGATATTCATGGGATGACTCATACTTCGGTAGGCTGCATTTGCAGACATGAAATGGATACAGTAAATTCAAGAGCCAAAGCTCAGTACAATTGACTTGGACAATGTTATGGCAAGCTGTAATAAAGAGTATTCAGGAGAAAGGGCAATAAGCCACACCTTTTAGGATCCGCTGGTAAGGGATCAGCCCAGAAGTACTCTGCATCAAGTGCATCTTTTGCTGATATTCTCTGAAAAGTGCAAAGTAAGGCCAATTTGAGGGTTATGTATGGAACAAAGGAATTTTATCATCTCCAAGTCAAAAAACATACTAATGCTAGGAAATTCACCTGTGCTGGATCCAACGTTAACATCTTCTCTACCAAATCCAGAGCATGACGGTCAAAACTGGAGTCAAAGAATCAAGTAAGCAAACATACTTCTGCAAGGATAGCAAGGCAAGCTTCAAACAACATCATGACAGATAGCATAATACTTATGACTTACTTCTTAAAAGCCTCTTTAACGCGTCTCTTTATAGTTCGAGGAGGCTTGAAATTATTGTACCATGGCATTTTTGTGACACCCGGCCAGTTCACCTCATCAGGTGTGCCACAAAGTTCAAATATTTTGGTCAGCTGCTCTGGCTGCATCAGAAAACAGAGAGAAATAAAGGTTTATGTTAGTAAGCATGAACTACAAAATTGAAGTCAAGGATGTAGGCCTGTAATTGAAATTATTATAAATTCCAGTTCCAAAATTAAAATATATACTGGTTATGGAAAACGATGACCAAAACAACTATACACAGAGTGTTGCTTAGCTAGACAGGGAGTAAAATCTCAAACGCTGATGTTATGATCCTGGAGTAATGTAAACAGTTCATGAACATAGCTAAAACCTTTATGATGCACAAATGCTGATGTTGGACAGCTAAGATACCATCTAACTTCTCAAATTATCAAACTACGCACTCTATATAAAATGAGATTGTACATGACTGGGCTTCGAATAGACTGTGTTTACCATCCCTCAACTATAAGAGGTTAGAACGGTGGATTGACATCAAATAATTCTACCAGTGTATGCAACGTTAGTTTAGTTGTTTCTGATTGCCTACATAATCATGCTTCACAAGACTGGGCTACAAGAGTTGATTGTGATTCTCCTTCGACTAAGGTAAAAGGGATAGATTATGTTAGGCCTGGTGAACTGTACAACGTGTAATTCTACTAGTAAATGCCATACCTACATTATTTGTTGTTATTGCTTAGGTGCTCTACTTCCTCGTATATTCTAAGTCTCTCAGGTTTGTTAAAAGGCATTCTTACACTTGAGCTAAGTATGAAAAAGATAGTAAGTAGAGAGCACGATACTAGAAGCATCAAACACTTGGTACAAAGTGTGAAATGAAAGCTCCAATATTAAAGCCAGTCCAACAAAAGACAAGAGCCATATAGCTTTTAGGATGACTCCAGTAAAATAAGACATTACCAGAAACACAATTCTCACAAAATACTGGTTATGCAACTTAAGAATCATAGCCTAGTCTAGCCGGAAATCTTTTATGTAGAAATCAGGATATTTCAAGGCTTTTCCTACTTATGTCAGAGACTCGCAACAAACTATGACATGAATTACAGAGTTATGATGATTCAAAATAATGGAAGAAACCATACCTCATTCTTCCCAGGCAATATAGGCTTTCCATAAAGAAGCTCTGCAAAAATACAACCCACAGACCACATGTCAACAGCTGGGCAATATTTTGTGCTTCCCAACAACAACTCCGGAGGTCTGCAAACCATTAATCCAATGTAATGGTCAGCCGGTTACAAGCTACAACGAAAACTAAGTAATATGTAACTTGCATAATAATAATGACAGCCTACTAAAAGAGCATCTACCTGTACCACAAGGTGATCACACGGTTAGTGAGGTTTCCATTGTGATCATTTGAGAAAGATCTTGCCAGGCCAAAATCAGCAAGCTTTAAGTTACCCTCATTGTCTATCAAGAGATTAGACCCTGCACACATACAATATATCAACGCAACATAACGAAAAAAGCAAAAGAGTCATGACATAAACCTGAAACACGAAACTAAAGCTGCTTCCACGTTCACCCAAAATACATACTCCACCCAAACTACAGCACGGTGTGTACTACTGCCAGTTTCCATACTGCTGCTGGTTGCGAGAACCACCTTGTTGGGGATAGTTCGGCCCTCTGGCTGGACCAGAAGAACCATAAGGACCAGCATGCGGGTAATTAGTCCCCCCAACCCCATAGCCACTGCCACTTCCACCCCTGGGGCCACCTGTTCCGCCCATCCCACCACCAGGGTAGGGTTGAGGGCCTCGGCCTTGCTGAGGAGGATAAGGGCCACTGCCATAGCCACCGCTTTGCCCTCCGCGATTTTGGTATCCTGCACCCTGGTTCCCACCCTGTGGGTACCTGTTTGGCCCTCCTGGGCCTCGGGGCTTTGCATAATGATGGCTTCCAGATGCCATTGCAGGATGGGGGTTCATAGGCTGGCCTGGCCTGATTTGTGGATGCGGTTGACCTGATTGCTGGATTGGTGGCAAACGCACATGTGGTTGAGGATGCTGTGTTTTCTGACGCTTTGATGCTTCTTCAGCTTGCCGCTGCTGTTGACGTTTTTTCTTAGTCTGATATTCATGGGATGACTCATACTTCGGTAGGCTGCATTTGCAGACATGAAATGGATACAGTAAATTCAAGAGCCAAAGCTCAGTACAATTGACTTGGACAATGTTATGGCAAGCTGTAATAAAGAGTATTCAGGAGAAAGGGCAATAAGCCACACCTTTTAGGATCCGCTGGTAAGGGATCAGCCCAGAAGTACTCTGCATCAAGTGCATCTTTTGCTGATATTCTCTGAAAAGTGCAAAGTAAGGCCAATTTGAGGGTTATGTATGGAACAAAGGAATTTTATCATCTCCAAGTCAAAAAACATACTAATGCTAGGAAATTCACCTGTGCTGGATCCAACGTTAACATCTTCTCTACCAAATCCAGAGCATGACGGTCAAAACTGGAGTCAAAGAATCAAGTAAGCAAACATACTTCTGCAAGGATAGCAAGGCAAGCTTCAAACAACATCATGACAGATAGCATAATACTTATGACTTACTTCTTAAAAGCCTCTTTAACGCGTCTCTTTATAGTTCGAGGAGGCTTGAAATTATTGTACCATGGCATTTTTGTGACACCCGGCCAGTTCACCTCATCAGGTGTGCCACAAAGTTCAAATATTTTGGTCAGCTGCTCTGGCTGCATCAGAAAACAGAGAGAAATAAAGGTTTATGTTAGTAAGCATGAACTACAAAATTGAAGTCAAGGATGTAGGCCTGTAATTGAAATTATTATAAATTCCAGTTCCAAAATTAAAATATATACTGGTTATGGAAAACGATGACCAAAACAACTATACACAGAGTGTTGCTTAGCTAGACAGGGAGTAAAATCTCAAACGCTGATGTTATGATCCTGGAGTAATGTAAACAGTTCATGAACATAGCTAAAACCTTTATGATGCACAAATGCTGATGTTGGACAGCTAAGATACCATCTAACTTCTCAAATTATCAAACTACGCACTCTATATAAAATGAGATTGTACATGACTGGGCTTCGAATAGACTGTGTTTACCATCCCTCAACTATAAGAGGTTAGAACGGTGGATTGACATCAAATAATTCTACCAGTGTATGCAACGTTAGTTTAGTTGTTTCTGATTGCCTACATAATCATGCTTCACAAGACTGGGCTACAAGAGTTGATTGTGATTCTCCTTCGACTAAGGTAAAAGGGATAGATTATGTTAGGCCTGGTGAACTGTACAACGTGTAATTCTACTAGTAAATGCCATACCTACATTATTTGTTGTTATTGCTTAGGTGCTCTACTTCCTCGTATATTCTAAGTCTCTCAGGTTTGTTAAAAGGCATTCTTACACTTGAGCTAAGTATGAAAAAGATAGTAAGTAGAGAGCACGATACTAGAAGCATCAAACACTTGGTACAAAGTGTGAAATGAAAGCTCCAATATTAAAGCCAGTCCAACAAAAGACAAGAGCCATATAGCTTTTAGGATGACTCCAGTAAAATAAGACATTACCAGAAACACAATTCTCACAAAATACTGGTTATGCAACTTAAGAATCATAGCCTAGTCTAGCCGGAAATCTTTTATGTAGAAATCAGGATATTTCAAGGCTTTTCCTACTTATGTCAGAGACTCGCAACAAACTATGACATGAATTACAGAGTTGTGATGATTCAAAATAATGGAAGAAACCATACCTCATTCTTCCCAGGCAATATAGGCTTTCCATAAAGAAGCTCTGCAAAAATACAACCCACAGACCACATGTCAACAGCTGGGCAATATTTTGTGCTTCCCAACAACAACTCCGGAGGTCTGTAAACCATCAATCCAATGTAATGGTCAGCCGGTTACAAGCTACAATGGAAACTAAGTAAAATGTAACTTGCATAATAATAATGACAGCCTACTAAAAGAACATCTACCTGTACCACAAGGTGATCACACGGTTAGTGAGGTTTCCATTGTGATCATTTGAAAACGATCTTGCCAGGCCAAAATCAGCAAGCTTTAAGTTACCCTCATTGTCTATCAAGAGATTAGACCCTGCACACATACAATATATCAACGCAACATAACGAAAAAAGCAAAAGAGTCATGACATAAACCTGAAACACGAAACTAAAGTGTCTGCCAAATACCTTTAATATCTCGATGCAGAACTTGATTGATATGACAATAGTGAAGGCCCGTAAGGAGTTGTCTCATGTAGCACTGGTACAAGACATACCAGACATCTTGCTATTAGATCATGACCAACACCTTCTGCCAACCAATAACCATCACACACATACAGATGGTTTTTACCTTAATCTGTGGTATGGTGAATCGCATACCAGGCCTGTCCGCCAACCCTGTCAAGTCGTGGTCCATGTACTCGAAGACCATGTAAATGCTCCCCTTGTACTTGTTACCCTCAACTATCCAACCAACAACATCACAGAATAAGGCACATCCAAATTATTCAAGAAAGAAAAACAGATAAAAGAACTTTTGTTAAGAATTGTACTTTGCTTCCCGTGCTCATCTTTCTCAGGGCCTGCACATTTTTGTGGTATGTTAAACCTCTGGAGAAAGAGCATAATCAAGAGGCACAATGTTCTAGTTGGTATTCACCGAACCTGGCGAGGTTACGATCTCCTTGAGCTTGATGACGTTCCCGTGGTGCAGCTTCTTGAGGATTTTAATCTCGCGGATGGCCGTGATAGGGAACTGCGACGGGATTCGAGAAAATGAGAGCCACGACGACACCGAAGTCCAAAACGAAGACAAGAACGGGGATTAAGATACTTACGCCCTCGCGCTCGTTGTCCATGCGGATCTTCTTTAGCGCAACGATCTCCTGCGTCTCCGTCTCCTTCGCCATGAACACTTGCCTAAAAACAATCACAAAACACACGAACGGAATCGCATCAACGCGGCAGAACGGGACGGATGCGCAGGCAACGGCGAATTCGAAGGATTGGGAGGAATTAGGAGGGGAATTCGGTATAGATGCGTACCCGTATGTGCCCTCCCCGATCTGCTCCAGCTTCTCGAAGCAGTCGACGCTGCGGGAGCCCCATGCCGGCGACTCGTCGAGGTTGAGCTGCCCCGGCGCCGCCACCGCCATGGCTTCCGCCGCTTCGCAACGCGCTAGGGTTTGGAACGGGCGCGGGGTGGTTTGTGGGTTTGCTGGGTGGGAACAAGAAAAGGTCAAAGGGGAAGAAGACGCGTGCTCTGTTGTCGAGTCGGTGAACTGGAGCTCGTTTTTGGGCCGTAGGATTGGCGGTCGCCGCGTGAGAAGATTCGTGCATGATGGCCGAGAGCGAGTTCTTTTCGACGAATTTGAGTTCGGATCGAAGTCGTTTTAGTTTTTTATTTGAACGATCATATTCCCTTTGTTTTCAAATGAGTAGCCTCAGTTAAACTGAATGCAGAGGCTATTCTGACTTCATGGACGACATAAGCCCATCGCAAAAAAAAAAAGGACTGACATAAGCCACTGGTTTGAAGAATGGCGTGAGAAAAATTAAAAATTCATTGCAACATATTTCAAGACGGTTTCATAAAAAAAAACATATTTCAAGAAGGTGGGGTGTCACACAAAAACAGCGCAACACAAGCACGGTCCAACACGAATAAGAATACAAAAAAATGGCAAATGCTTTCACACTAATCCATTCAGGTAGAAATAAGCATATGGAGATGGAGTATATGTTGAGCCAGGATCAAATTTTGTACATCTTGATTAATTAAAAATTTGGAACTTCCTTGGGCAACCACTTATCTACGCACGTCGTTGAGATTGAAGGAGCTGGTGTTACCAATCAGTTGTAGCATATAAGAATGGAACTGTAGCAATAGAACAAGGCTCGTACCGACGTACCGTTGCACGCTAAGCTAAACATTTCAGCTGCACTGCCCAAAAAACTTCAGTTGTGCTTTGTCATACAGGAAACATCAAGACCTTAATAATATATTGAAAACTTGTTATAAGTTTGATTCTTAAGCAAAATACGTATGACTGCCGACCACTAAGCCACCTTATGTAAAAGATACGATGAAGAGAAAGCATGGCAGTATAACAATGCATTGATGTTTGTTCAAACTTCACAAAAATTGCAGGAAAAAAATGTTGGATGCTTTTATTTGGTCTGAAGAAGGCCAGGAACCTGGAAGCAAATATTCCATGTCCAAATAATATAAACTCCCGGTTCCTGTGATTATTAGAAGGGCGCTTACGATTATCAAACATCAGCAAGAGGAGAATTGCCAGGCAGCCGCCAGAGTATCGAGCCTGACATCAAAATGAGCCAGCCTCTAGATGAGTACTGTGTCCATGTCGAGCGAGCCTCTTCTCCGTCGTCGGAATTTGCATCATCAAACACGATTGTCATCGTTAGAACTGCCATGATGATCATCATCGGAACCGGTCAGAACTGGCTTTATCGTAGGTTCGTAGGTGGTGGCCCCAGCTGGCAAATGCTCCCAGGTCTCGAAGTAGGCGAACGTCTGGAAGCTCTCGCTGTCGAACTCCCGGACCTCCCTCCCCGGGCTCCGGGCGCTGACGCGCACCACGCCGCACCGCAGCTTGGTCTCGTGCCGTGGCTGGTTCGCGTAAAAGCTCGACAGGATGTGCCACGGTGTGGACTTCAAGGGCCGGCCCATGGACAGGATGTGCCCGCCGTGGACGACGCGCGGCAACGCGATCTGCTGGCACGGCGTCTTCTTCCCATGCACCATCACCATGTACCGTTTAACCCACACGCGTTCCTGTTCTCCTTCACCCTCCAACACCCACAGCTGCAAAGAAGGCCCGCATGTATGATGCTCAAATTATCGAACCATACACAATTGTTGGACCAAAAAAAAAAGGGAGAGAAAACAAGCAATCTTGGAGCACGTTCGAGTTCGTGAATCAGTGATAGTGATACTACCTCGGTGTCGGCGCTCTCCGTCCAGGCGCGTGGCCGGCAGACGGCGACGCCGAGCCTGCCGCTCACGTCCGCCAGGTGGCACGTGTAGCT
>LAPY01003452.1:0-18648 GCA_000970635.1 Eragrostis tef | reverse complement strand
TTCCGCCGGCGGCCACGCGGCGGGCGGTCTCTGACGGCTTCAGTGAGAGAGAGGAGAATGACAGGTGGGGTCCACGTCATCTTTTCCATTTACCGGATTTATTCAAAACTGATTTTCCCCAAATTTGAGCACACGATTTGAACTAGCAAACGAGCTCCAAAAATGGTGAAACCGGTCTTGATCGAAAGAGGAGAAGATGGAGAATCCAGTGACATAACATGCACATCTCAGTTCTCAAAGGAATTCAAATAGCAGTCGGTCAAAGTTGGTCGGTTTGGAGACTTTGGGGATTTATTTGAGCATCAAAACGAATTTCAAAAATCTCCAAAAATTCTCCAAAATTTTGATATCCGAAGGGCTATCTCCAAGATTTTTGGTTGGGTCAAGTTTTTACAGAAAATGTTGACTTCCTTCTCAAGCCTAGGTTTGACACTTGTTTGAACAAATGATTTCGAATTTAAATTTGAATCAGTTTTGTGTTCAGTTCAGTTTGGGCATGAGCACTAGCAGGGATTTTAGTGACACGGGGTGTCACAAACACCAACAACGATCCATTCGAGGCGCCGTCCAAAGTGATGCAGACAGCTATCACGCGGAGCGTCGTCGCCTCCAACAACGTCAAATTCTACTGGCACGCTGAGCCGCAGCCCAAGGACCCGATGCCAAGGTACATCGTCAACCTGCATTTCTACGAGGTGCAACCCAGCAACGCGGTGCGCCAGTTCTACGTCAACCTTAATGGCAAGCGGTGGTACCCGAATGCCTATACGCCACCGTACCTTTACTCCCAGGCTATAAAGAATGTCGGCCCCCTTGTGGACATCGTCTGGTTCAACTTCTCCCTCGACGCCACCGAAATCTCGATGTTGCCGCCGTTCATCAACGCCGGCGAGCTGTTCTCCATCATCTCCACCACAACCAACGCCACAGACCCCGAGGACGGTGGGTGCATCTAGAGTCATATACTAAAACTCAAAATTGGACTTATGAAATTATGGTTAGCAATTAAACCATGGTCTTCAATGAATATTAACTCTGGTCGATCAAACAACAGTGTCTGCCATCACGGCTGTCAAGGCTGCGTATCATGTTCAGAAGAACTGGGAGGGTGACCCTTGCGTCCCCAAGGATTTTGCGTGGAACGGGTTGACATGCAGCTTTCCTGGTTCTAGTCGTCCTGGAATCACCGGCGTGTAAGTAGTTCAGATTTACGCTTATGTCAAGACTAATATACAAGAACATTGTTTGACTACTATAAAACTGTTGATTAACTCAGCAACCTGGTATTCATAATACTGCAGAAACATGTCTTTTAGCGGTCTGAATGGCAATATATCGTCATCTTTTGCAAATCTCAAGGCCGTCCAATACTTGTAAGTGTGGTGTTACTGATGTGTTTTTTGTTTCTAATTGATATAGCAAGAAAATAACGCCATATACCGTGGTCCCGCCCTGAAAAGATTATTCACGGTGGAATTTCGTGGTCTATGGTTTGCAGGGATCTATCACACAACAACTTGTCAGGCACAGTTCCCGATTCCCTTTCACAGTTATCTTCACTGATGGTTCTGTAAGTCTGTAGACTTATCATATTTTTAACATCCCCACTTTCAAAAAGCGTCACATAAATATCATTTGGTTTGTTACAGAGATTTGACCGGGAATCAACTTAGTGGATCAATTCCCACCGGACTTCTCAAAAGAACTGAAGATGGCTCCCTAAATATAAGGTCAATTGTCTCTGTTTCATTCTATTAGTAGACTGATGCTACTTGACAGTTTGAGTAAAGTGTAAAACATATGTGTTTGTAGATATGGCGACAACCCAAACCTATGCACCAATCCTGATTCATGTCAGACGACCAAAAAGAAGAGCAATCTTGCCATCTATATCTCTATCCCCGTAGTTCTGCTTGTGGTGGTAGCTTCAATTGTCGTACTACTCTGTTGCATATGGAAACGAAAGAAGAAAGGTGATAACACATCAACTGCCTTCTCTAGCTCTTAACGCACCGTTTTCTGAAAATATAACTCCTGCTTGTTGTGTCACTACCTTTCAGGATCAACGAACACCACCGTGCAGCCTCAAAAGGAGATGCCAATGACCAGTGTGACAACTAATAGTTCCGTGCCCGAGCATAGTTCGATGAGTTCATTGCAGCTTGAGAACCGACGATTCACGTACAAGGAGCTAGGGATGATCACGAACAACTTCCAGCGTGTACTCGGCCAGGGTGGCTTCGGGTACGTCTACCACGGCTTGTTGAAGGATGGCACGCAGGTGGCAGTCAAGCTGCGTTCTCATTCCTCCAATCAGGGTGTCAAGGAGTTCCTCGCGGAGGTATGGAATGGTTTCTTCAGATGTTGTTGTTCTTGTTTCCATAATTATTTTTTACTGAACAAAGGAGGGGGGAAATCCCCTACTACTTAGCATATATTAATGATAAGAAGAAAACTATTCTTGTGTACAGAGAAAAAGGAAAATTAGAAAGAAAAGCAAGAGTTCATAATAAGTTTGTCAAGTCAATCATTAATTTTTTGTTCCAGATGAAATTTGCATCAGGAAATTTAGAACTGGAGTTTGACTAAGTCATTGTTTCTTGTTCAGGCTCAGATCTTGACACGAATTCATCACAAGAATTTGGTGTCCATGATTGGCTACTGCAAGGATGAAGAGTATATGGCGCTTGTCTACGAGTATGTTCCAGAAGGCACCCTACAAGAGCAAATTGCTGGTATGTAAAGTCGTTAGCAATTCAGCACTCCATCTTGCATATGGTAGCCCCTCCAACATTTTTAACATGGCATTTGGAAAAGAATTAGTGGACTAATTTAATTCACTAATTACTATCTTGCATCAAAAATTGGAGGGAGTACAGTAACACTTAAATAATTACAATGCCAAAATGCTAATCCGGTTGCAGGAAATGGCCGCAACGGAATATTGTTAACCTGGCGACGAAGGCTCAAAATTGCACTGGAATCAGCGCAAGGTACACATATATGAATCACTTTGCAAATTAATTATTTGTTGTTGGTTTGTTGGAGGTTTGATTTTGCTAGAAGCATCAAGTGACATATATTTATGGATGTGCAGGACTTGAGTATCTTCACAGCGGATGCAATCCACCTCTCATTCATAGGGATGTGAAGGCGACCAACATCCTACTGAACTCCAAACTAGTGGCTAAGATTGCTGATTTTGGCTTGTCCAAGGCTTTTAATCTAGATAATGACACTCATATATCCACAAACTCGCTTGTCGGCACACCCGGATATGTAGATCCTGAGTATGTTAATGTTGATGCCCTTTATTAAATTCCCCGCCCTTATTTTCATTCTTTTTCTCTTGGAAAATTAATTCATACCCAACCTAATAAACAGGTATCAAGCAACTATGCAGCCAACAACCAAGAGCGATGTGTATAGCTTTGGTGTTGTGCTGCTGGAGCTAGTCACCGGGAGGCCGGCCATCCTGCGCGACCCTGCTCCAGTTAACATCATCCATTGGAGCCGGCAACGCCTAGCACGGGGCAACATTGAGAATGTTGTGGACCCACGCATGAGTGGTGACCATGACATCAATGGCGTGTGGAAAGTCGCAAATCTCGCTCTCAAGTGCACTGCGATGGCATCGACAGACTGATGACTGATGTGGTGACGCAGCTGCATGAGTGCCTTGAGCTTTGAGGAGGCTCGCGGTGGTGAAGCGAACGATAATTTCTACAATGACAGTGGTCCATACAAGGGATACAACAAATATACCTCTCATGACCAGTATACTGATGTGAGCCAAAACAGCAGTGCAGTTGATACGGAGCACAATTTTGGGAGGCTGACAAGTATGCCGATAGGTCCTGCTGCGCGATAACTTTGTGCTTCATTTGGTTTGAATATGTTTTTGTTATATTTTGTCTTTATGCATTCTTTTAAGATATATTTGAGAGATTTTCTGCCTGTGTGGACCAAAGTGTAAATAAACAAATCTTCAATCGTGCAACATGTGTTTGAGTTTCGCTACTTCCTTCGGTTGAGACACCTCGGAGGCCGCGTACTTGTCTACTTTTAGATAGTGGAACACGCTATTGCCACTCTTCAATCAATTCATTTCTTAAAGAGGAGTTATTATAAGAAGTATACAATATAAGTTTTAGCACAAGCCGTCTTTTAATTGGCTTGGTAGTGCTCCTCTCTACTCACGCCTTGTGGTTACACGTTGTCACCCTGATCCTAATTAATGTTAGTGACATGCAAGGGAAAAGGAATTCTCATCCGTAGGGGCCATCACAAACACAAATATGTTGTTCAAGTTTGCAGCCACACCAGAATCAATCCACAAGATTTGAGCGTGCGTGTGACATATTTTTGAAAAATATTAAAGCCTATTTTCATATGCAACAAACCGTGTGATGTTTGGACTTCTCAGCAAGGAGTTATGGTTATTTTAGTAGAAGTTGTCATCCAGCCAAGTGCCTGCGCGAGAATTGAAAAGACTTCTCAAATACTTCATTCAAGCAACAGTTCAGCTAATGAAGAGTCAAGAAGACCTTTGGTATGATGTTTAGCATTTATATTGACACCTTTTTATATGTTATTTATAGTATAATGTAATCCTCCAATGTAAAAGAGACTTTTGATGATGGAAATATGGACACTTTGTATGTGTTCTCCTTCTATGGAGGAAATATTTGGAAACCCCTAGTGAGACACAAGTGTCTTATAACAATTGTTCTTTTGATTCCTGAGGGGATTTTAGAACACCGAACTTCGGTTCAGCCCACTCGTGCCTTCATGTCTATATGGCATGATTGCGTGGGAAGATTTTGTCGCTGCGTGGAAGGGCGGATGTCTCTGTCGTTCATCGCGGGTGCAAGATCCCGTAGTGCACTACCTCTTCGTCAGGTCATGGAACAATAGTTATCAAGTTTTTTATATGTTTCACCGTGACGATCGGGCAATAAACGGTTATTGCTACGTTATCGATACGTGTGCACACATCAGTTAGTATATCTCTGTAACACCTTTTGTTTTCCCCATATTTAAAAAAGAAAAATTGGTTGTGTAGCATCGAAAGTTTTCGGTTCACGAAAAATACCACTCTTAAGGACAATAAGAAGATTCGCTCTTCATATTCTCATTTAGCTATCCATTTAGCTAAGATTCGCTCTTCATATTTTGATACACTCCAACAGACTCTCCAAATCTTCTCTCCATCTTCAATCCATTTAGCTAGCTCGGCGCTGAGGGCTGGACGAGGTGCTGCCGCACAGAGGGTAAAAATCCTTCTTCGTCGTTCTCGCGCCCGCGTCGCAGCTTGTCCCGAGACGGCATGTCTTCATCCCGGTGCGCAGCTACGACTCGATGCTCGTGTATGACGGCGAGCGTGCTCTGTTTCGGTAGTGGTTGAGCCAGGCATGGGGATGTCGTCTGCTATTAGGATTTTTGTTGATCTTGCTCTTCTCTGTCCGGTACTTCCCTGCCATGCGAAGCTCTCGATCAAACTAGAAAGGCCGCGCGGCATTGCCGCGCTCTTGTTGTATATTTATTTTTATTTGTGTGCCCCTGGTCAAACCATCATATAGAAAGCTTAGTGAATAACCAACAGAGTAGTACTTTGGCTGATATGTTTCTGTGACAAAGAAACAGTCTCACTTGAACCGATCAATGGGAAACAGATTTAGTTCCAGTTCTGGTGGTTTCGTAGGAGAGTTTTAAGTGCTGATATGACCGCATATAAGAAAGATACATGTTTAGGATATTAAACATAGACAACTATTATTCAGATTATTGGATGTCTCAAATATCTGGATGGCCATAAAAATTAATATTTCAAGAAATACGTTTACAGCTTCTAATATATGCACAATGAGAAATAAAGAATACTAAAGCGATGAGTTTTTATTTTATCACAGCATGAGAAAGGGGAGTTATTCAGCACATTTGATATTAACTCTACACTGCTCTTTTTAAATAAATTAATACAGTACCTGATAAGAAATGAGGGAAACGTACAGGCATGAGACAACTCTATGGAGTTACAAGGTGAAATTATATTTTTTTGGCATCCTAATCAATACTACTGTCAAACTATACATTGTTTGGCTTTGAATCCTTAAAATGCTTCTGCTTTCCTTTTCAGTCTGATAAAATCAAATGAAATGTATCACATCGCGTTTTGGTCTGCCATATAAATTGTCTCTCTGGTTGTAGTCATTGGCCATGCATGGCTGATCACATATAGACGCGGTAAGTTGCCAATGTTGAAAAACAACTTTCGTTGCTAACGACATCGTATCAAAGCAATGGTCTCCGAAATGAGCAGTTTCTGCATGTACTAAAAATTCACAAATTGTGAGCATAGACTAATTCATTCATGCTTTTTTGCCACTATGAATAGTCCTATCATCTGCCTTAAAAAAAAGTCCTATTTACGAAAAGCAAGGACATTAGTGCAAAATGAAGATCTATTTGCATTAGGAATTACAGTTACTCTGAAATGATTGTGTGTGTGTGTGTGTTTTTTTCTTTCGCCTCACTGCTGATCTGGCTTCAGAAAAGAGCATTTGGTATTGAGAAGGAGCAGTACCTAGTGTGAAGCGACCAACATTTTATAGCCAGCCTATCCCATAGTAGTACTGCTGAAGCTTTGTTCCCTAAGTTGTCACCTGAAATTAGCAGCTTTGTCCCAGCATATTGGCAATGAAGTAAAAAAATTAGCAGCAAAAAAACCAGAAAATACTTCACGTGGCTGTGTTGGAAATAAATGCCCAGTCCCAGTCTTGAATATCTAAAATGTAATCAGAAACAATGTAACATTACTATTCTGAAACTGAATAACTGAATATCATTAAGCAGAGCAAGTTAGACAATTCACATAGCCTTGAGGAAGTACTATATTGTTATCCTTAGCTATCACATTTCTCCCACCTTTTCCTAAAAGAAGTAATCTGTATTTTTATTTGTGAACTACTATTAACAGACTTACATTCTCGTTTAGCATTTGTAACCATAAGATTCCAGACAACGGTAGCTGACCAGAATTCATTTATCATTTCACCACATGCAGAAAGTGGCCTAATGTTAGGCTGCTTTGCATCTCTAGACACAAGTTCTCTTGAGACCGAACCATTTTTAAAAATGTATTTGTTTCCATTATGGAGAAACTGCAATAGAATTATTACTTCCTCGAGTTTGTTGAAGCCACAAAATCTTTGCCAACAGTGTTTGCTATACCTAAATCATAATAAAAATAACCTAGTCATGATATATAGCTGCAAGAGTGGCAAAAAGACTGGATTACAACACTCATGGCTCATTCGTGAGTAATTGCATATTATTTTGTAAATATTCAGTTTCAGAAACAGTCTCTAATTTGAGAAAATTAGAGGCTGAGGATAAAACTTGCATATTCTGGGGCTAAATTTAGGTGTTCTTATGTTCTAGTGCATCATATGTCTAGTTCTTTTTTTTTGGTAAAGGTTCACAGCTAGGTTCACTTTTTCATGTCAATTAGTTGTTTGGTGAAATTAACTGAACTTTCTAGCATAGTAGACACATAAAGTAATAAGGTGATAACTGTTAGAGATATAGTAATAATTGTATGGGACTTTAATATAGAGTCCTAATCCTAATCTAATATTGAGTCATGTACTTATATATATATGTAGCCTTATGGGCTACTATTATTCATCAATACAATTCATATTATTATTCTAACATGGTATGGTATAGAGCCAGCATACCTCGGTTTTTTTCCTCTCTCGTCGACTCGTCGGATCGTATCCAGCTCCGGCGGCATCGGTCGCTCCGCTCTCCGGCGTCGTCTACCAGAGCCCTCTGCTCGAGCTCACTGCGTCAATTCAAGTCGTCGCCGTGCTCCCCTGACCAAGCTGCTCGGACGCATCTACTGCACCGGGTCGCCGCCGTCTCCTCTGCTGCGTCGTCTGGTCCTCCGTCGCCTGCTTCATCTGATTGGGTTCAATTCGCCTCGAAGCCTGATCCTTCGTACAGCCAATCGAGTTGCTGTCATCCCGTTGGCCATCTTGAGAGGCTGCTGGGCATCGATTTGCAGTCCGCCTCCTTTCTTTTGAAAGTAAGGGCCTGCTCTCTTGCTCTCTGCTGTTGGAGAATCGAGAAGGTGTTGCTGCTCGGGTGTTCCTATCTATTGCAGAGAGATTACTCTGTTGCTGCTCCTATTAATCACAATTGGTGGTAATTGCTACTTTCAATTTTTTTCTGGTATTTTACTGCTGAATTATTGGGGTTCAACCTTTAGTAGCTGCAATCTACATTGACCGTATCATGTCACAATCTAGTGCTATTGCTATTCCTATGAAGCTCGATGGTCACAATTATTGTGAATGGGCTTTCTCTGTCAAAACTGTTTTAAGGGGCTATGGTCTTGCTGATCACTTGACCGAAGCTCCACCAGATGATAAGTCCAAAGATGGTTCTGGTTCTGCAGCAGTTACGACATGGCGCACAGATAATGGAAGGGTGATGAGTGCCATTGTTACTAGTATGAATCATTCTCTGATCATGAGTCTCGAGCATCACAAGACCGCTAAGGAGATGTGGGATTACTTAAAGAAGTGCTATGTTCATGACACTGGTGCTCATCTGCATAACCTAATGCAAGGTCTTCGTGGGCTTCAACAGGCTGATTTATCCATTGATGCCTATTACACATCTTTTGAGCGCATGGGACCGGTGTTGTCCATGGTTCCTGCCTCTACTACTGGTTGTGATGGATGTGCCAGCAAGAACACATTCATTGAAAAATTTCTTATATATCAATTTGTTATGGGTCTGAGGTCTGATTTTGAGGCTGTACGTGTGCAGCTGCTAAATAATTCAACCATGCCATCTATTGCTGATGTCTTGTCCTCTTTAATTGCTGAAGAAACTCGGTTTCAATCTATGACGGCCTCTCATATGTCAGCATCGCATAGTGTGTTGGCAGCTCATCAGAACCTTGTAAGCATTGCAAGAGGACTAATCATCGCTCTGAAAATTGTTTCATCAAGTATCCAGAAAAATTAGCTGATTATCGTGCCCGGCGTATTATTCATGGGAATGGTCCTGCTTCCACCTCACAAAGGTTCTGCAAGTGCAGCAGTTTCAGCTGAGGTGATTGATGGTTCTACTAAACAAGCAATTTCTGGAGTTTCTGGACAGCTACCTTCATCTCCTGCATTTTATTGGCCTTCAGCACCATAATTTACGTCATTATATCTTCCGCTGTGTCCACATTCATATCTATCTCTCTGATGTTTGTCAACCATGGGGGTCCAAATATTTCTTTGTCAGTCAGCCGATCTTCATTATTATTATATCATCCTCACCACCGGCGATTTGTAGGTGGTGTTCTATATCATCTTCACTACCGGCGATTTGTAGGTAGTGTTCTATATATCATCCTCACCACTGGCGATATGTAGGTGGTGTTCTATATCATCTTCACTACCGACGATTTGTAGGTAGTGGTCTATATATCATCTTCACCACTGGCGATTTGTAGGTGGTATTCTAGATCATCTTTCACTGCTGGCAATTTGTAAGTAGTGATCATCTTCTTTCACTATCTGCAATTTGTGGTAGTGGTTTATCTCATCTCTCTTCGGCTTGACTCAACGACGTATGAAGACTCACTTGGAAGATGGACTTTTAAAGAGTTAGACTTTGGATGTAATTTGTTTCATGCAATAAGTCTTAGTGTGTCATATGTAATCTCCTTCAAATGCAACGCTATTGCATATGCCTTGCATCTGAGGGGGTGTTAGAGATATAGTAATAGTTGTATGGGACTCTAATATAGAGTCCTAGTCTAATATTGAGTCATGTACCCATATATATGTAGCCTCATGGGCTACTATTATTCATCAATACAATTCATATTATTATTCTAACAATAACAACTATAAGAGAATAGTTATAGCTGAACAATTTGGTTATAGGAACAAAAACTCAAGTGGTAAGGCACCTGTGCAGCTCTTGTTATACATAGGCCGTGGCCATCAGGAGACGTAAGGACTCAAAGTGTATTTTTTTTGTTGCCAACATCTGATTAACATATCACGTTCCGTAGGTGGGCATTGACCTGCATTTTCAAAGAAAGTAATTTGACAAAAAAATTAGTCATGTAATAAACAAATAAGCAGAACATGGAGGGAAAAAAGCAAAGTATATCAAAACTAAAATATCAAATTCCAATCTCATCAGGTTTAAGGACAATTGAACATGATGGACTGCATATGTTGGACAACAAATTCTTTACTCAGGTATGATGCCGAGAGGGGGATCAGATCAATGTATTAGAATAGTAAATGTGATTTAATTGATCATATCATAAGTAGCTCTTCTAATGCACTTCAGTCTGCCACTTCCACCAAGTTATTGCATCAATTTTGAATTGCCTGGTGTATCAAATAAAAAAACAGTAGCACAAATTGGGATTCCAATAACAGAGTATCTAATCATCCAAGCATAAATTGCATCATATGGAATTGTTAATTTTTCATCTGATATTTTGCATTCTAAGCGCTATAAATTCTTACACAAAGAAAGAAGATTGATAATACCAGAGAAGGATGTACATGTTTCTTCCTCATATCTTGCAAGGCTTGAAACCACAATCTGCTAGCCGTGTTTCTCTTGTCAAACAACGTTGTGGCACATTGGAAGGCGACATGGTAGAGGAGGCCGCGGAGCATGCAGGCAGAGGCATTACATTTCACACAAGCATTTTTTCGAACAGGGTGTTTTTCTTTTTTTTGCGGAATTTTCGGACAGGGTGTTGGCATGGTGGTTCATAGGCCCGTTACGGTGATCTAAATCTGGGCGTTGAATTAAGCAAAAATTGTCCAGTTCTATTTATATGCGTACAAAGCAGGGCAAGCAACTGGCTTTGATCTCCTGCTGTTCGCATTGGCTCGGCAACTAGCGGGGGATGGCGCCGCTTCTTGCGCAAGGCACAAGTTGCTTCCATGGCCTGAGGAGACGTTTGTGCAGATGATACACCAAAGAGTCCCAATGACCCGAGGAACCTTCTCACACAAAGATGTGCCTCCGGATATTATTATTCTAACAATAACAACTATAAGAGAATAGTTATAGCTGAACAATTTGGTTATAGGAACAAAAACTCAAGTGGTAAGGCACCTGTGCAGCTCTTGTTATACATAGGCCGTGGCCATCAGGAGACGTAAGGACTCAAAGTGTATTTTTTTTGTTGCCAACATCTGATTAACATATCACGTTCCGTAGGTGGGCATTGACCTGCATTTTCAAAGAAAGTAATTTGACAAAAAAATTAGTCATGTAATAAACAAATAAGCAGAACATGGAGGGAAAAAAGCAAAGTATATCAAAACTAAAATATCAAATTCCAATCTCATCAGGTTTAAGGACAATTGAACATGATGGACTGCATATGTTGGACAACAAATTCTTTACTCAGGTATGATGCCGAGAGGGGGATCAGATCAATGTATTAGAATAGTAAATGTGATTTAATTGATCATATCATAAGTAGCTCTTCTAATGCACTTCAGTCTGCCACTTCCACCAAGTTATTGCATCAATTTTGAATTGCCTGGTGTATCAAATAAAAAAACAGTAGCACAAATTGGGATTCCAATAACAGAGTATCTAATCATCCAAGCATAAATTGCATCATATGGAATTGTTAATTTTTCATCTGATATTTTGCATTCTAAGCGCTATAAATTCTTACACAAAGAAAGAAGATTGATAATACCAGAGAAGGATGTACATGTTTCTTCCTCATATCTTGCAAGGCTTGAAACCACAATCTGCTAGCCGTGTTTCTCTTGTCAAACAACGTTGTGGCACATTGGAAGGCGACATGGTAGAGGAGGCCGCGGAGCATGCAGGCAGAGGCATTACATTTCACACAAGCATTTTTTCGAACAGGGTGTTTTTCTTTTTTTTGCGGAATTTTCGGACAGGGTGTTGGCATGGTGGTTCATAGGCCCGTTACGGTGATCTAAATCTGGGCGTTGAATTAAGCAAAAATTGTCCAGTTCTATTTATATGCGTACAAAGCAGGGCAAGCAACTGGCTTTGATCTCCTGCTGTTCGCATTGGCTCGGCAACTAGCGGGGGATGGCGCCGCTTCTTGCGCAAGGCACAAGTTGCTTCCATGGCCTGAGGAGACGTTTGTGCAGATGATACACCAAAGAGTCCCAATGACCCGAGGAACCTTCTCACACAAAGATGTGCCTCCGGGTCGGGAAGCCGCGATGCCAGGGGCTACCGGCTTTTCCTGCCACAAATCCGACGCGGAGCTGTCATCGCGGACTGACGGACTAACGGGACAAGGGCACCGCTGCGGTCGCAGATGGGCATGCCGACTCCTTGTGCGGCAAGGACGAGGTGGAGTGGCGCGCCGGGGAGGCAGCACCGCAGGAGGAAGGTGCTGGGGTGGATACGCATAGGCTCGGTGCGACTGACCATGACTCAAATGTCGCGCCTGGCCGCTGTCATGCGCCTCCATCATTGCCGCCATCGTCGCCGCAGCGAGCCAAGCATTGCAATATTTTTTTTCCTGGTGTCTGCGGATTGATTGGAGACGACGAAGACGGGAGAGACCGAGAGGGGGAGATGCGCGCGAGCGAGATGACGGGAGGGCTTTGTTGTTATCTGTGTGACTCAATGCTTCGTGAAGGGTCTAGACGAAACTATTACAAGTGGGATCGGACGGCTCAGTTTCTTTCAAGCAGAGATCCGATGGATGGTTACGACATCGTAAGTTGACGCGGCATGGTCGTTTTGCAAGAAACGTACGCGTTTTAGAAGAATAGAGATTCTACGCCAAGTACGTCGTGCCCCAAAATGTGGCCACCGTCATGCATGCGGTCGGTGATGGCGCAGGCCGTGTCGCTAAAGAGCCGCGGCTGGGCGGACGCGTCCGTCATCCGGCTATTCTTCCACGAGACTGGTTCCTCAATGTCAGTCACATTTACGTCCCAATTAGGTAGGTTGCTCTGCTTCTCTTACGTGACCAGCTCGGAGCCATTGACATATGCGTACCTATGGACGCGCGTGTGTTTGCAGGGGTGTGACGCGCGCGCCCGTCCTCTTGGATGACACGCCGACCGAGAAGAACGACGGCGCGAACGCCGGGTACTAGGTCCGCAGGTCGAGGCGGCCTGCAAGGCAACGTACCGTGTCGTACGTGCGCCGACATCGTTGAACTAGCATCTCGAGACGCCGTAAACTTGGTTATTCCGGCCTGCTGGTAACAGAGTACAGGGTCCATGGACGTAAAAGCGTCAAGCTGTGCGTGTCCATGTACGCTTTTACGTACATCCCAGCTATTATTGTTAAATTTTACCATTTCAAACAAAATAGGGTACTACTAAAACCGACAATGTAAGTTAGTGCTGAGAAGATTCATTTTTTAGTTTTCTAAATAAAATTTGCATGTTCATATTGGTGGGTAACTTTCTCCAAATTTCGTTTTACTCTATCGATGAACTCAGTCTGTTTGCCCACTTCAATAAAATCTAAATTTACTCCCTCTAGATATTCAAGTCAGTCTAATTAATCTATCCCGTAAGCAATAATTTTTCTTTGTTAGTTCTGCATGTACAATTTGATTCCTACGCACAAAGTTTCTCCTACATTGATGAAACGATAAGAAGTTCAAGTAACACGATAGGGAATTGCGAAAACCCAATTGCATTTATGGGCCTGAAGTTTATCGGTCTCCATCCTGCAAATGTCCATATATTTTTGTACTTCACCATGATAGTTTTGACATGACAATGTGCGTCTCCCATGTTCTCTAGCATATTATCATAACATGCTATTATTTTATACTTTTTGAATAACATATAGGTCGGAATATATAGTTTTTATTTTAACTAGTTTGGTCATAAGATTGCATCTAAATTTTAACGACATTTTAGGATACATTGAACAATTTTGATTGTGTAACATCTGATTACATGATAACTATGCTATGGCGGAGCCTCTGAAATAATGCTATAAGTCATTAAAAAGTTGCATTGTCTAGTCAAAGCTATCTGGGGGATATGAAAACACATGGTCACTTGCAGAAAGAGATTGAAATAAATATTTTTTGTAGGTGGCCATATGAAAGCTGCATGAGAGGTAAGTGCCTTTGTGTAAGTTTCTCCATTGTATATATGAAATGAACCGAAGTAAATGAACAGGAGCAGTGGGCTATATGAACTATGAGACACTACCGAGAGAGAGAGAGAGAGAGAGAGAGAGAGAGAGAGAGAGAGAGAGAGAGAGAGAGAGAGAGAGAGAGAGAGAGAGAGAGAGAGAGAGAGAGAGAGAGAGAGAGAGAGAGAGAGAGAGAGAGAGAGAGAGAGAGAGAGAGAGAGAGAGAGAGAGAGAGAGAGAGAGAGAGAGAGAGAGAGAGAGAGAGAGAGAGAGAGAGAGAGAGAGAGAGAGAGAGAGAGAGAGAGAGAGAGAGAGAGAGAGAGAGAGAGAGAGAGAGAGAGAGAGAGAGAGAGAGAGAGAGAGAGAGAGAGATGCGGACTATTTGCTGTTGCGTCAGCTATAGGCATGGGATGTAACAGGACATTTAATCAAAGGATCATGCTGATGGGTAGTATTTGCGTAAATTATGCAAACCTTGCTCTTATTACCACCATTGATCAATGAACGTGTGATGGGGACGCAGGGGGAGCCATTGTACAAAGTCTTGTTTCTTCAATTGTTTGGAAGAACGAACAGCTTCGGAAATGACTTCCTTTTCCGGTCTTGCAAACTTCGTTGGCCATAGGCCATCAGAATAGACCCAATGAGCTTTAATCCTAACTATAGTAGATTAGGAATCTTAACAGGGCTTGTTCTCAACATCCTAAGGAAATAAATACTACACATCTAGACCACAAGCACTATAGAATTTAATTTTATGAAATTTGGTAAGCTCTGGCTATGGCCGGAGTCTCATCCATGCAAACACACAGAATCATATTCATGTTGATGTTGCAGGGCACATATAAGCATGTTTTAATGCACGTTGTTCATGTTGCTGTCGATAGTATTGATGTTCCAAAATACATGTGGTTCAATGCAAGCTTTCATTTTGCGGTCGGAATTTTTCATTAGAAAAGAAAAAACTCTATGATTTTACAATTTATCCAGTGTTTATTATTCACTTTGCGATTTTTAATTGGTGATTGGTTGTTGCTGATTTTACTTTGCTGTTGAGAAAGAATCGTATAACACTAAAACACAGTCGGTCATTAATTAGTGAAAACAAGTACTAAGTGGTTCCCTCACATCGGCAGTGAAAACACTTGGCTATGGTTGAGAATCTTGCTGTGTAACGTTGGCCCACTGTTATCAGAGAATAGTCGGCTCTAGATTCACCATATGCAATGATGAAAAATATGCAAGCGCAGTAGTAAACTTGGCTTGAGGATTTTTCTTTAGCATGTGCACGAACGGTCAATAAATTTCAATAGACGAATGAACTCTCTAAACAAGTGTGTCAGGATTACTCCGTTCACTGCAAGGAGCAATATATTCATTCGTTGTCTTGTGGTAGTCTCATTTATATTGCTGGGCATTTTTCGGCTTTAATTCATACTATTTTACCTACCCAGGTCAAGATTAATTACTCCGTTCACTGCAAGGAGCAATATATACATTCGTTGTCTTGTGGTGGTCTCGGTTTTATTGCTGGGCATTTTGGCTTTGATTGGTACCATTTTACCTACCCAGTTCCTGATCTTCCCTTGCGTCGTTTACTTGATTTTCTACTTTCTCATCTGCCGCCTACGGGGCATATTACATTGCCCTTTTGGCCATTTAAATAATATAATTTTATTCTGTCTTGCAGGGCATAAAAAGGATTATATAATGTAGTATCTTGAAATTTTTTACTTTAGGGGATATGAGTGGAACCCCATCATTTCCTTGTTCTTGCTTTTGATGAACCGAACATTCTATCCATCTTGATTATATGAATTAATTTAGAACGATTTCGACTGCATTATTTGCCTATATTTGCGTATCGGATCGGAAAATTGGCAGTGGAAGCACACCCTGTGAAGAACATATATTTGAAGGAAAAAATGTTCCATGTTGCAGAAGTGAGTAGCTACTACACTATTAGTACGAGGAATGTCCCGCTGCTTTGCTCATGCTGGCTGGCCCAAGTACTCTGCTCTTCTTGCCTGTTATAGCTCGCACGGCCCAGCTACTTGCCCTTCTTTTTTTTTCAATTTTCTTCTTTCCTTCCTTCTACACCACATCAGGACATCATATTGTATTGTTAAAATTTTGCGTTATATATTTCTTTATGCAGTGGATATATTTTGTAAAACCCTTCTATTATTTATTGAATAGCGTATTAACTATTTATTATTTTATTGGGTAAATAGATATTTCATAGATCAAAATATGGTGTACTAGAACTAATATTGAAACACACTCCATAAAATTATAAAAAAATAACTGGAGCGTTATAGGAAAATACAAATACTATAACATTCGGTATAAATTAGTAGAAAAACACTACCGATGTGAACGAGTATTTGACAAGGTGTGGACCATGCTCCACCCGCATAGTATGTGACATCATTACCTGAAAGTAGTTGTATTTTTCCCATGGTGCCTGTATTGTATGTCTCTATGTGCTCATTCGCTATAAAATCTCCTCTATTTTTTTATATTGATTAATACTTTTCATTTGAATTGAACTAACCAACATCAAACATTAAAAAAACAAAGGGAGTACAACATGTGCAATGGCAAGTCAAACTCTTCTGACATAATTATTGCAGGAGCCGGTCCATTAGTCTGTCTCAGAAAATAATTCACGGGCGGCTTTTGTATTTATTTTCATTTTCTTTTGTACTTCTTTTGGTGGTAGAACCAGCCGACCAGGTTTCCTTTGTTTGAATTGGACTTATTTAAGCCCCATCTCTCGCTGGCTTATTGCTTCGATGATCCATCCCCGCTGGCAACAAAAGACATGTTCATGAGGAGGCGTGCGCGGTATCCTTTGTTTACTTCGTTTGAAGATAGTTTATAGTACATTAGCACGCTTCTTCTATGCTTAATACTACTCTACTGTTAGTTATGTCGGTGGGTGAGACCACGCCTTGTATATTCAAAACAAGGTAAAGTGCACGTGCAAGTTGCAAAATTCCAATGGCATTATTAGCTGGCCTCTGTCCATATTATCCGCAACAATGGCTTTTTGTCAAATGTTTAAATATGAAAGGATTTAGCAAATATTATTTTGTAACAATTAAATTACTTGATCATAAAACCAGTTTATATTCCATTCACACCCCAATGATTGGGCCTAACCCTCATCCATAATCCCCCCCACCCAAAAAAAAGAAGAGGAAACCAACAAAATGTAAAACTCATGTCAACGAGCACATTTGATTGTGCTATATATTACATTGTCAAATTCAACTTGGAGTTCTTTCTGTCAAAACCAAGAAAAGAAGGATTAGCCAAGCCAGGCATTGGTGCTAAGGAAAACACAAACTGACGAAACAGCAAACAGCATTGCTAATTTTTACTTGCCTGTAAAGATTGCTCTCCGCTATGCCTAAAACTTGGGGTGTTCATTCATTCCGATTTCGATCAAACCAGCGGTGAAACTGGCACCCCATTTGAGAGCTATGGGCTACTCTTCATAAATCGTTCATCTGCGGTAGTAACCAAAGCTGTCGATTTGCTGGCCGGTTTAACCAACCCGCCGTTGAACATAGTTAAAACTGTTTGGTTTTTCATTCATGTTAGGCTCCAAGATTTATAGTACTGCAAAACCAAAATACAGACATATATATGTTGTTGAGTGATTGCAAAAGTGGCTGAAAATAACAAATTTTTTATTAGCGAGCCTGACCGTTCTGATTGGCAAGGGTAACAAAATGTAAAAAGATTTACAAGGCTATGTGTATCTTCAGATTCAGAGACCGAGATATTCATATTCCGTTATCTTAAACTGCTATCAATGCGTCAAGCGTACATGTACAGGCAGATCATCGTCACCAACATAGAAACTCTGGTGATTAACAAGGCGCAAAAACGCATACCCAATTCCCCACTTAACAAGATGGTCATGACTATGAAAACAAATCGAAGCTATGTCCGGCATTTGCTCTATCAACATCGATCGATTAACTGCAGGCGTCTAACTGCCTGTCAAATGATGTGTGCACTCCAATGGCAGCGGCGATGTTGGCGCCGAACAGCCGCACAACGCGCTCGCCGCCGTGCTGCGGACAGTCGTCGACGACCATACCGCCGCCGCCGTCCTTCGTCGTCCTCTTCCTCTTCCGGCACTCGATGAACATCCGCCGCTTGTCACTGATCTCTCCAGCGGCGGAGGCGGTGGTGGCCGTGGCAGCCTGCGAGAACGTGACCGTGTCGCCGGCGGCGAGGCCTTTTCCCCTGACGAAGCGGCTCCATCCCCGGGTGAGCACGTAGCTCTGGCTGCTGCCCCAGTACGAGTACCTGAACCGCCACACCTTCCCGCCGCCGTCGCCGTCCTCGAAGGCGAGCAGCACCGGCGCCGCCGCGTCGTCGTCGTCGCCGAGCGGCGGGAAGTGCTTCTCGGCGTGGACCTTGGGCACCACCAGCCGGTTGAGCCGGCCGACGTCGCTGGGGGTCACCGCC
>LAPY01003451.1:38790-49684 GCA_000970635.1 Eragrostis tef | reverse complement strand
CGAGGCAGCTCCCGGCCACGCGTTCCGCTTGCAAGATACTCACCCTAGGTCCCTAGCCATCACCCGCACGGCCGTGCGACCGCGGCTGCCAGTGCGTCAAGTACTCAAAGTGTTCGCTGTTTTGGCTGCAAGGAGCTCCAGCGAGCAATCTGGCCCTGTTGCTGGGAAAACTTCGTGTATTTTTTTTTCAACGAACAAGCATGTGAATGGATGCAAAGATCTGTTCTCAACATTGCTGACTGAAGGAATCTCTGATGACAACTTTCTTTCTCTATGTAGAGCCCAAAGACGAAATGGTTTTCCATTGCCAAAGCTAAGGCCAATGGGGGTGTTGGTGGAAGCTCACACAGCTTTTGCCATTTGGAGAACTGATATAGCCATTGCAATAGCCACTCTGTTGGGTTTTACCATTTACGAAAGGAAGATTTTACCGGTGCAAAATAAAGGATTTGGTTTACGTTGTGATTTTTATAATTTTATTTCCTGCAATTTGTTCGGTCTTGTATCGACACAAGCTTATTCATACGCCCCCTTAGATCAAGATCATGTGACTCAAATTAGAGTTCTCATAGTTCTCACACGAACCTAGTTCTCATAGGATATGCTCCCTTTCAGAAAATGTTGTGTGCATGTTATATGTCAAGGCTTTTACCATTTACGAAAGGAAGATTTTACCGGTGCAAAATAAAGGATTTGGTTTACGTTGTGATTTTTATAATTTTATTTCCTGCAATTTGTTCGGTCTTGTATCGACACAAGCTTATTCATACGCCCCCTTAGATCAAGATCATGTGACTCAAATTAGAGTTCTCATAGTTCTCACACGAACCTAGTTCTCATAGGATATGCTCCCTTTCAGAAAATGTTGTGTGCATGTTATATGTCAAGGCTTTTACCATTTACGAAAGGAAGATTTTACCGGTGCAAAATAAAGGATTTGGTTTACGTTGTGATTTTTATAATTTTATTTCCTGCAATTTGTTCGGTCTTGCATCGACACAAGCTTATTTCTGAATAGTTTAAACTGAGTATTTCGCCCGAATTTGTGATTTTCTGTTCTTTGTACGATGTCTCATGGATGATTGTCTGCACACCATTTTTTGTAAGATTTGAAACTGTAAACCACATGTTTATTTTAAATTTTGCACATTCTATTGTCTCAATATGTGGTTTATCTTGAAAACAACGACATCCCCCATGCAGAGTGGGCCGGCCGTATGGCCGTCGGGTCGTACAAGTCCAAGGCGTGAACCGGGAGCTTTACCAGAAGGTTAGGAGACTAGAAAGTTTGTTTCGTTTGTTAATAATTTCATCGCAAGGGAAGATTTTGACCCACCATACGGAAGAGAAATTCTTTTTCTGCAATGCAATCTTTGGTTATAGCAGTTCCCAAATCCCTTTTAGATTCTCGACCATAAAAGCATAGTGCATTTGCAAACTGCTATAGTTTTTTTTTCTAATTGAAAAGGAAAAGAATTTAATATCCAGGCACATCTAAATTATATTGACGAACTAATTATATCAAACTAAATGGTGCACGGAGAATTATTTTAACCAAATTCAACATATGATTAAAAATATCTTAAATCAGCTTAAGATATATAAAAACTAAACATGAAAATGTAAAACCTATTGAAATCACTTTATCGCAGAACATATCTTCTTTCAAATGGCTTTAAAACTGAATAAGTTTTTTTTAAAAAAAAAAGAAGTGTTTACATCATTATAAACGGTCGTCCGTAGCTTGACCAATCCAGCGCAACCATATCATTTCAGGGTTCCGTAGAACTGCGATAATGGGCAAACAAGATGTACATAACAAGTAGCTCTGATATAACAAGTACTCCATAATTGTAGATCCCTTGACTAAAGAATCAGAACTGGAGCTTGATGATATAATCTCCCCAGGTCACTGATTGCATGCGAATGCGATGTCAACCAAAGTTTATGTTACTCAATACAAATTAAAACCAAAAATAGTTAATCATATATATCATTTTCTGGCCTATAAAAGTTCAGTTTAGAAATTTGGACAAGGCTGTCTTAACAAATTCTCATGTTTCGGAGTTGTATCGATGACTTGAACACTCATATTCAGATTTCTAGCTCCCATAGCAACAATGTACTCTGATTACAATGCATGAGGTAATACAGTATAATCACATTAGGAACCTTGGCATTAATTGACAGGTTCTGTGATGGCAATTTTGTCAAGGTTTCAAGACTGACCTTAGCATTTTAGCTGTCCAATATGAGCTTTCCAATACATTTGTCTCACTATTCTGTCCAATATGAAACTGTCTACTGTGCTCCCAGAACATTTTGAAGCATAACTCTCAGGAAGGCTGGGATTACGTCCTTGTAAGGAAGCACAATATTTTGTAAGAAAAGCAACCATTGACGGGGCATTAACTGCCGCTCAAAGCTATACAATAGCAGCACATGCCTTCCTGCAATGTATGGCACACCCAGACCAACATCCTTCGTCAAGAAATCGACATTTCCCTGAACCTTGTGATCAGACAAGCCCAGGACAGGAGGTGCCTTCCATACAATTTCCCATACATCATCCTGTGAGAAGCAAAACTTCTGTAGAAGCTGCATTTTACTGGCGACAGACTCCTTGCTCCTCAAACAGATCAAAACAAGCGTGCGGGGGAACATCTACGTCCCTCGTTCCATGCCTAGCTCCTCTTTTCGCTCCACGGCCTCATCGACTTTGCTCTAATACGCTCAACACTTCAACAGGTACGTTCCTGGCAAAAAAAAGGTTTGTCATTCTGTATCTTATTGGATGACCAAGAGTGCCAATCAATCAGATCATTTATTGGCGAAAAGTGAAACCAACAGTAGCAATATAACAGAACACACTCAGTCAAGGCTTCGTTGACGTGGATGAAAAAATAAGTAATGCCAAAACAAGACAATCAGAAGCAACTCGTGTGTTACGAGTTATGACAGCTTCTGATTTTGTGATCCAGCACCACAAATCCAGAACACTACTACTGCAGTAAATTCTGTTACCATTAGACATGTTCCAAAAGACAACCCAGACAAAAACAATACACCAAGCCGATCCAAAAAAAAAAATATCGCCATCGTTAACAGTAATCTGTTGGGAGCAATAACACTGTGAATATCACAAGGCATCTTGTTGAACCTACCTAATTTTTCAAAATAGATCTCCAAAACATGTGACCATGAACTATTCTCTCTTTATTCAAGGCACCAATCTCAAGAAAACCAAGCCAACTATATAGCTTGCTGTCTGAGCCTGTGATGTACACACGCTCATTTTGTGATAGACACCATACCTTTATTATAAAGCATGTAGATAACAGGGCATCACCACTTTAGGAACCAAATGACAAATTAATACTATCAGCAATGGCAAATTTGTGAAGATTAAAAGAAAGAATAAGGCAATGACAAACCTTAGCCTCGTTTTTCCTGTTGTGGAATATGAACTTTACATCCATGTCACTCTTGTTGCAAAGCAACTCTGTCTGCAGCCTTCACAGAACATTTTGAGGCATAATCATCAGCGAGGCCAGGGACAACATCCTTGTACGGAAGCACAAACTTTTGCATAAAATCCCTCTCAGCCATCATGGCTGTGAAATAGTAGCTATACCCAACATTCAGCAAACCCTTTTCCCTAAGAACCTTGAGCAGACAATGCCGAGGCAATAGCCGCCGCTGAACGCTATACGAGATCAGCGCTGGCCTTTGCACAATGTACGGCACCTCCAGACCTATATCCTTCATCAAGAAATCCATATTTCCCTGAATCTTCTGATCAGAATAGCTCAGGACACTAGGAATCTTCCTTACGATTTCCCGCACATCATCCTGTGAGAGCCCAAATTTCTGTAGAAACTGCATTCTCGTGGCGAAATCATCCTTGCTCGTCAAAGAGATATACACAAGCACGCGAGGGAACATCAGTGTCCCTCGTTCCACGCCTAGCTCCTCCACTTGCTCCACAGCTTCCCGGAGATACTTCGGATTCGAAGTGAACAGCCGCGGTGAGTAAATATTGGAAGCGAGTAAGTCTGAAGCATTCAACCCGCATTGCTGGAGAAGGGCCATGTTGGGTTTGGCCACCTTGTCGAGGTCGACATTGAGGAGGGCAGAATTCACCTTGATGACCGGCAGGAGCTTGTCAAAGGATCCGACCTCCTTGAGCCAGAAGTCGAGATTGCGGCAAAGGGACCTGCTGCGGAAGGAGCGGGGTGCGAGGCGGAGAAGGCGCGTGATCTCGTCAAGCGACAGACCGAGATCCGAAAGATCCGGGATGTGGGGCGCCAAGGTCCGCTCCACATCGGAGCAGAGGATTTTTGGATACATGGTGACGGCCGCAGCGATGTCGGCGGCGGGGACGCCGAGGGTTCCGCCGAGGAAGGCGAGCACGGCGTCCGGCTTGGAGCAGGATCTGAGGTGGGAGATCTTCTTGGCCGCCTCGAGTGCCTGAGATCGGGTGAGGCCGCATTTGGAGACGAGGTAGTCCTCGACGGCGAAGGAGCGCCGTGAAGAAGCGGAGGACGCGGTGGTGGCGGCGGAGCAGAGGAGGCGGTTGAGGGAGACGGTGGGAGGCTCGTGCGAGGCCGAGAAGATGGGTTGGGAGCGGAGGATCAGGGAGAGGGTGCGCGCTCGGAAGTAGTGGAGCGCCATGGAAACGCGGCGTCGCCGGCGGCGATAGTGTTAGCGGCGGCGTGGTCTTGCCTTCGAGCTCCGCCTATCCTGCTTTTTTTTTTTAGTTAATTTTGCCTGTCCTGTTGCTACGGAGCGCTAACGAGCGGGGAGTCTCGTCTAGGCCCAAAGGTTTCGGCCCAAAAAAACCCCCTCCTATTCTTATTTTTCCACTAGTAGTAGTACCAAGTGGTATACCTGTGCTTTCCGAACAAAGTGATGAAATATTAAAATAATGCAAATCACCACAATATGACCCTTCAAGTGCAGGGTCAAGAAAAAAAATGCCCCCGCGTCGCTCCTCTCGGGCGACCCGGGAGGCAACTGAACCCTAGCCGCCGCCACCCTTCCCTCCTCCACATCGTCGTGCCGTCGCCGGAGCGAGCCACCAGAACAACCCGAGCGGCTTGCCGTGATGGCGGCGTCGTGGCTCTAGAAGCTGCGCACGCGTGCATGGCGTGTGCGCCGGGCTCTATGGCGAGGAGCAGGGGCGGCCTGGTGCGGTGGTGACCGAGGCGGCCGCAGTTGGTTGGCGTCACGGCGGGTGCGGATGACGGAACGAGCTGGAGACCGGCGTGGCCGGATGGCTGTACCGGCCAGATCTGGTGGCCCGACAACGGATCCGATGCCCCGTCTGACGGATCTAGCGGCCCGGCAAAGGATTTGGCACAACGGACTGGAGCGGGGGCTCTACGGCGGCGTGTGCGATGGCGTGGCTCGTCGGGTACTTCTACAGATCTGCTTGGTCTCTATTATGACTACAGAATTATTTTTATTCATACATAGGAAATCTCTTATCATAACTGTTAACCGATGTTTTAAAATGTAACCTCCATCCGAGACGAGAAATCTTGATTGGAAGTTGAAGACAATAACAGTATGAACAGTAGAAGAAATCACCTTGTGGCGTGAGGATACAATTTCATTCAAATTCAAGAAATCAGATATGTGCCCCTACATTACAACTGAATCAAATATTACAATACATTTTCACAGTGCACAAAATGTGAACGAACGAATCAAAAGATGAAAACGTCTCTGCGGTGGTAGAATCAACGCAGACATCACTTTGTTTACATTCAGCTGCAAGTTCTTTTCAACTTCAGGCTTGCTCCAGAATGCAGAGACTGTCACTGCACGTCTGCACGCACCTCTTCAGGAGATTTCCTTGTGCTGCCGATCCAGTGTCCACGCACCTCTTCAGGAGATTTCCTTGTGCTGCCGATCCAGTGTCCACGCACCTCTTCAGGAGATTTCCTTGTGCTGCCGATCCAGTGTCCACGCACCTCTTCAGGAGATTTCCTTGTGCTGCCGATCCAGTGTCCACGCACCTCTTCAGGAGATTTCCTTGTGCTGCCGATCCAGTGTCCACGCACCTCTTCAGGAGATTTCCTTGTGCTGCCGATCCAGTGTCCACGCACCTCTTCAGGAGATTTCCTTGTGCTGCCGATCCAGTGTCCACGCACCTCTTCAGGAGATTTCCTTGTGCTGCCGATCCAGTGTCAGACTTCCATTTGTTACGGTGAATCAGTTTTTCGTTGAAATAGCAAACTGACAGTGCAGTAACGAATAAGATCAGTGGACCATTTCAGAGAACGTGTCACGGTGTCAGTACTCAATATCATATTGGGCGAAAATCTGATATGTTGGTTCTGAATAACAAAAATTTCACATTCGTTACTCATCTTATTAAATCCTGTAACTTCAGAGTTGTACCTTCTTTATGAAGGGAGGCACGGTAGCAATTGATAACTGGACATTTGTTCTGATAAAAGGAAAACTTAGCAACTGCTCTGTTTCACCTCGTGGCCGAGCAACCAGCAGGCGCATTCGGACTTGCGCAGGCCCCAAGAACAGCGATCGAGAGCTTCCGAGTAAGCTTCCATTGTCGGGAAGGAGACGAGGCCGCCATGGCCGGCTGCGTGAGCTCAAGCCGCGCGGCTACTCCCCGGCTCTAATGCGGCCGCGGCGAATCGGGAACAGAGCAGAGGAGAGGAGAGACATGGTCTGTGCTAGGGCTTGAGCAGCACGGATGGAATAGAAATTTAGCGGTTCACGATGATTCGGGGCTTGAACTTGAGCAGGGAGAGCGCATGGAGGATCGGCGGCGGACGGGGAGCCGAGAACGAAGAGAGCGAAAGGAGGACGGCGCCATCAAAGCAGGGGCATTGTGTAAATATTTGGATCGCGACCAATAGTCGCGATCCAAAGTAGGGGGCAAAATGTAAATAAATGGAACGCGATTATTAGTCGCGATCCAAACCGGGGGGTATTTTGTAAATATTTGCAGGGGGGCGTTTCGTAAAGTTGGGGACCGCCGCCGCCGCCAGCGCAGGACAGCCGGCGACGCCGCGCCGCCGCCGGCGACCGACCTCTGGTGCCCTGCACCTGGCGCTAGCCTCGTCGAGCTCGCGCGCCCGGCCGCTGAAGACCCCTATCTCGGTGGCTGGTACGTCTCGGCGAGGCGGCGCCCGGCCCGCCGACGAGGCGCGCCATTGCCGCGTTCAAGATCGAGTCGAGCGGCAAATGCCAACTTGCAAGGTCTTCATGGCTGAATCTCGAGGCAGCTCCCGGCCACGCGTTCCGCTTGCAAGATACTCACCCTAGGTCCCTAGCCATCACCCGCACGGCCGTGCGACCGCGGCTGCCAGTGCGTCAAGTACTCAAAGTGTTCGCTGTTTTGGCTGCAAGGAGCTCCAGCGAGCAATCTGGCCCTGTTGCTGGGAAAACTTCGTGTATTTTTTTTTCAACGAACAAGCATGTGAATGGATGCAAAGATCTGTTCTCAACATTGCTGACTGAAGGAATCTCTGATGACAACTTTCTTTCTCTATGTAGAGCCCAAAGACGAAATGGTTTTCCATTGCCAAAGCTAAGGCCAATGGGGGTGTTGGTGGAAGCTCACACAGCTTTTGCCATTTGGAGAACTGATATAGCCATTGCAATAGCCACTCTGTTGGGGAGAACGAAGAGAGCGAAAGGAGGACGGCGCCGTCGAACCAGGGGCATTTTGTAAATATTTGGATCGCGATCAATAGTCGCGATCCATAGTAGGGGGCAAAGTGTAAATAACAGGATCGCGATTATTAGTCGCGATCCAAACTGGGGGGTATTTCGTAAATATCTGTAGGGGCCGCTTTGTAAAGTTCTGGACCGCCGCCGCCGCCAGCGCAGGGCAGCCGGTGACGCCGCGCCGCTGCCGGCGACCTCTGGTGCACCTGGCGCTGGCCTCGTCGATCTCGCGATCCTAATCGCTCAATTCCCCTAGCTCGGTGGCTGTTACATCTCTGCGAGCACGCCGCCGACGAGGCGCGCCATTGACGTGTTGAAGATCGAGTCGGCCGGCAACTACCAACTTGCAAGGTCTTCATTGCTGAAGCTCGAGGCAGCTCCAGGACACGTGTTCCCCTTGCAAGGTACTCACGCTTGCCATCACTGCACAGTCAGGCCGTCGGTGAGCGGCGCGCTCCCGCCGCCCGCAGCTGCCCGGCAAGTGTTCGCCGGTTTGGCTCAAGGAGCTCCGGCCAGCGATGCGGCCCTGTGGTTGGGAAAACTTCGTGTCTTTTTTCAACGAACAAGTATGTGAATGGGTGCAGAAATCTGATCTCAACCTTGCTGAAATCTCTTAAAAATTCTCTGTTTACATTTCACTTTCTCTGTGTAGAGCCCAAAGACGTAATGGTTTTCCATTGCCAAAGCTAAGGCCAATGAGGTGTTTGTGGAAGCTGACATGGCTTTGCCATCCGGAGAACTGATATTGCCATTGCAATACCCACTCTGTTAGGTTTTTAGAGATTCAGTGTGCATGCATGTTATGTGCCAAGGTTTTTACCATTTAGGAAAGGAAGAACTTGCAAGTGCTATAGAGGCTGCAGTCTTCTGTGTTCTGTCACCGCGACTTTAGTTCATGTTGTGATTTTTATAATTTATTCTTCCTGCAATTTGTTCTGTCTTGCAACGGCAGGAGCTTATTTCTGTTTAGTTTAAACAAGTATTTCGCCTGAATATGTGATTCTTTGTTCTCTGTGTGACTTTTCTTGGATGATTGTCGGCACACCGTTTCTTTGTAACATTTGAAACTGTAAACCACATGTCTATTTTTAGTTTTACACATTCTATTGTCTCATATGACTATATGAGGTCTATCTTGAAAACAAAGACCTCCCCAATGCAGGAAGAACAAGTGTCCAAGCCAACTGAGCCAACTGACTTTGTATTTTTCGAACCAAGCAGTATATCAAATTCTCTAGCTAGCAAATGCATGTCTTCCAGGTGATGTGGAAGAAAGTACCATGCATACCAAACCCATGACATACTTTTAAGAAATTCTTTTGTTTTTTTTATTTTGAGGGAAATAAGGATGTAGGCTATCCAAAGGAGAATTAAGGAGAAATAGCTATCGAAAGGGCTGATCAATACTGGATAGCTTTCTGAAAGCAATCATGTATGAACCCTTCATAAGATGCACACATTCTCTCTGTAGTGATGATTTGTCACAAAGTGTACTTCCTTTTGCAATCTTACTTGAGTTACAGACATCATATTACGATTCTATCAAAAAATAAACTTAAGTCACTTAATTTTCGCTAAAAGTGTCGCAGTGTATACTTTCCTTGGATAAATGTGACATTTCGAAGATTGGGATATACCTAAGATTGTCACATTGTTGGGACATTTCCTACAAGCTGAGAGCATCCCAATTGCAGGTTAATTACACTCTGCGTGTGCACGCACGCATGTATGTGTTTATTTTTGTTCCCTGTAATTTAAATGTCAAAATATTATTTTCTGCGTCTTATACAATTAAAACATGTTCAATATGAATATGAATCTCTGCACATTTCATCCATTAAAATTGTACATCTGTAAATGAGACTAATTTGGACGAAAATGCTACATTTTATCGTTGAAAATGAGGTATGGCTGCAACTTGAAGGATGCTAAAGCCTGAATGTTGGCATCCAACATGCCTCCCTTGTGAGATGATATCCTAACAGAAGGATTTTTTGCCTGAAGAAAACAAAGAAAGGATAATAAAAGCATTTTTATATCAGAAGTACGTTGACCAGTCCAGTTTAGCTGCTGTTCCTTTCTGCAATGAAGCATTTCATGAATGTCTGGCAAGACAATATAAATTAACTAGATGATGCTTTTCATGCTTTTGCAGCCAATGCATGCCAAAACCATGATGTACATGGACCCAGAGGTAGAGGCAGTTTATGTACACGTGCCTTGTTAAAGTAATTCTGAACATGTAGCAGAGTTACAGGCTCTGACGAATTTCAGGAGAGAGTACCGTTTATACATGTGGTGCATTTTTGTTTACCTTAGAGCCTAAAGATGAGCTTGGAAGAGTTTTCAGTTTTTATTTTTGGCCTTTGAAGTGGATACTAGTGAAGGGCAAATAAGGTGTTGGTGAAAGTTGGAATGGTTCTGTGATCCGTTGAACTATGCCCCCCTGTGCAAATGCGCTGGGTACCGTTAATAGACATGTTGTGTGGTGCAGTTATGGAGTTTATGGGCACGGCACCACTCAAATTCAAGTTGTTCGTCAGATTATGAGAAAAAGTTGTTTTCCTTAAAGAGGTGCGAAATATTTAGACGGTTGTTCACTCTATCAAGACCAAAGGATTGCAATGGTTTTAGGCAGGAGCAATTGATAGGAGAAAATCTCTGCAGTTTGAGAATGCTTTGCATATCTTGTACAAACACTGAAACTCTGCACATTTGGCTCATCAATGCTGTAGACCGGTGACTGAAATTAGTTTGGGTACAGCTGCGTTTTCCTCCCGAAAACCAGGCATGGACGCATCGTGAAAGCTGGAAATGTCTGCCTGGTGAGATGATAGCGCCATCGGGGAAAAGAAGAAGCATTCCCTGGTGAAAAAGCTCTGTTTCACATCTCAGGGTCAAAGCTAGCGGCCATCGTTGAACTCGCTGTTACGGCAGGGGTTGACTAGCAGGTGCCCACTGCCACGAAGGACGCCTGTGTCCGGCATGACACGAGGCCTCCATGGCCGACCGCGCGACGGCACGCTCCGCTCGGATGCAGAGACGGGCGGATGATTCGAGCGTGTCCCGGTCATCGCCGCCGGTGCAGATGGATGGTTAGTGCCAGGGATCGATGATTCGAGGTTCCAGATGGGACAGAAGTGGTGGAGGATGGCATCGCCGGCCGCCGCCGGCGGGAGGGGGGGGGGGA
>LAPY01003451.1:24056-38462 GCA_000970635.1 Eragrostis tef | reverse complement strand
GGGGGGGGTTGGCATCGCCGGCCGCCGCCGGCGGACGAGCGGGAGGAAGAGGCGAGCAGAGGACGACGAAAGGAGCCGCCGTCCAAATAGGGGTCTATGTGCAAATATTTGGATCGCGAGTATTAATCACGATCCCAAATAAGAGGCAATATGTAAATAATTGGATCGCGATTAATTGTTGCGATCCAAATTCGGGGGTGTAAGTGTAAATGTTGCAGACCGCGATCTGGCCAAAAAATAAGCTTGGGGGAGTTTTTAGTATTTCCTGTTAAGTTGGTGATTGGCGAAGCAATAGTTAAGGTATTGCACTGCGGCACATTGTACGCATGTAGGTGTCAAGATATTTTAGTGCATTGATATTGGAGACAAGAAAGAGTTCACTAGTCCAAATATAAGATTGCTTACCACTGCCGAAGAAATTTTTTGTGACTGTCTCACACGATAACTGAAGTTATTTCGGTTATAGATTGGCTTGACGTTGTTTTCTACTAGTTGCAGAAGGCCCAAGGCTCAATCTGTGCATGCTTTATTTGTTTGTGTTTTATAAAGGATGCTATGCATTTGATATGCCTTAAAGGCTGCAACAATGATGTGAGTACCTGCAAATTCAGTTCCGAACATGTTTACAAAATAACTGTTTCGTCAGGCTTGATCCTTGTTTCATATGAAAACACATCAGTCAGTGTAAGGCTTCCACTTTTGGGTATCAAAATAGTCCCTTTATCTGCAAAATTTGTTGAAATGCTGTGTGGTGGTGGTGCTGAAATTGTAAAGTTTCATTACCGTTGATCTTGCATCAGTGTTGATAAATGCACTCCTTTCTGGTGATGCGCAAGGAAGTGGCATGCAAGCAAAAATTATACCTGCACAGAAGGGAAGGCAGTATATGTGCATCAAGTACTGATGAACCTGCAGAGAGATCACATTTCAGTTTCTAAATAGAAAAACTCCAAGTGAAATTACTAATTCCTCTAGTCTAGGAATATGTTGCATGCATGTAACTTGAAAATGAATTGTCACGAAATCTTAAGCGTGTTGTGTGTGTTTTTAAAGTGACTTTACAAACGAGTCAGATGTGTAAAAACTGAAATGAAAGATATATATTCATATAGGAATCTCCATGGTCATCAACGTGAGGCGGTTCAAGTCGAACAAACGGTTACAATTAACTCCAAGAACTTGAGAATTTCTCAATAGTTATACAAAGGGCTGTTCAATACTGTATAGCTTTCCGAAGCAATCATGTATAGATACCTGTCAAAAGATGCGCACATTTTGTAGCAAATGTACTTCGTTGTGCAATTCTAGTTGAGTTATAGATATATCATATTACAAATCTATCAAAAACAAAACTTCTGCCACTTATTTCCGCGAAAAGTGTTACCGTGTGTATTCGTCCCTTAGAAAAATGTGACATTTCGAAGATTGGGGTATCTTGGTTCACATTTTTGGCACATTTCCTACAAGGTACAGCAGCGTTATGTTTCATTTTATTTGTGACTGATTTGACCATGAAATCTCATGTTGAACCACTCTTCACTTTGTTGGTGCCTCCATTATGAAGATGTAAAAACAGCGTGATTTGTCTCGTCATTGATCCAATTCAAGCTCTGAGCATCGCAATGCCAAAATCTTACTTTATGTGTCTTATACAAGTGAAACATGTTCGATATGAATACTGAATCTCTGCCTATTTCATCCATTAAACTGTACATCTGTAACTGAAATTAATTTGGACGAAAATGCTCCATTTTCTCGTTGAAAATGAGGTACGGCAACTTGAAGGATGCTTAAGTCTGAATGTTCTCGTTGAACATGCCTCCCTTGTGACTTGTGAGATGATGTCCTAACAGTAGGGCTTTTGACTTGAAGAAAACAAAGAAAGGATAGCAAAAGCATTTCCATCTCAGAAGTATTTCATGAATGTTTGGCTAGTTCTCACACCATACGAGAACACAGCGCCTTATCTGCTTTCGAATCTCCTTGTCCATATCTTGTATAAATACTGAAACTCTGCACATTTGATTCATCAATAATGTGCACCGATGACTGAAATTAGTTTGAGTACAGCTGCGTTTTCTTTCTGAAAACCAGACACGGATGCAAAGCTGGAATGTGTGCCTGGTAAGATGATAGCCTAATAGACGGACGTTTAATGGGAAAAAAAAGGGAAGCTTATTCCCTGTGAAAAAGCTCTGTTTTACATCTCAATGCCAGAGCTAGCAGCCATCGTTGAACTCGCAGTTACGGCAGGGGCTGACTAGCAGCTGCCCAGGTCCCAGTGCCGCGCAATGGCCGCCGGTGTCCGGCATGAGACGAAGCCTCCATGGCCGGCCGCGTGAGGCCAACAGCGCGGCTCTGATGCAGCGGCCAGCGGATGCCGATTCGAGCGTGCCCCAGTCATCGCCGCAGGTGCAGAGAGATGGTTAGTTCTAGGGATCGAAGGATTCGAGCTTCCAGAGGGGACGGAAGTGGTGGGAGATGCCGCCGCCGGCGGACGGACGGGAGGAAGAGGCGACCAGAGGAGAGGGAATGGAGCCGCCGTCCAAAGAGGGGTCTATATGCAAATACTCGCGATCCAAATTAGGGGGTAATATGTAAATGTTTGGATCGCGATAAATAATCACAATCCAAATTAGGGGTGTAATTGTAATATTGCAGACCGCGATCTGAAACAGGGGACGGCCGGCGCCTTCGTGCCGCCGCCGCTCGCCGGCGATCTCCGCTGCCGAGCATTCCGCTCTCGCCTCCTTCCTGTTACGAACCCAAAAGCCCCACCCTCCTTCTTCGCATGCGCCCCAGCTCACTTACCTGTTGCTTTGCATCCCCGGAGCATCTCCCGCTCTCGCGGCCGCGGCCGACCGGCAGTGGCGGCGCGTTGGGCAAAGACGGCGAAGCGGCGGCTGCAAAAGACGAGGGAGCGGCTGGATTTTCTGCGATTGGCCAGATCTCGAGCATTGCAGATGGTCTACAGGCTGTCTCCGATTCCTCTTCACAGGCGAATTTTGAGCTGCAGTTGGTGCAAAATTCGTGTCCTTATCCACGACCACGAACAAGCAACTCCATTCGAATTCCAGCAGTTGAAGTCTGAACTTTGAACTTCATGAAATTCTGGTAAATTGATGCATCCACATGACATTCCTGGCTGCGGCCGCCCCTGTGTTCTCCTGTCGTGAACCACAGCGACGCCCATTACTGGCTGCTGAAGTCATCGTGCTTGTTTGTCTTACTACACTGTTATCTCTCAAGAACAAAGTGCAGTGCAGTGCAGCTACTAATTCCTTGTTGCAATGAGGCATTTGATGAAACTTTCAGAAGAGCAACCAGGTGATGCTTGTCGTGCTTTTTGCAGCCGAACGGTGTACTTTTAGAGACAGAGGACAGTAATTTAAGTCAACAATGAATATGTGGAGGAGATGCTTAAATTGAAAGGTATTCCAGTAGAGAGGTAGTAGCGCTTATCTTTCAGTCAAGAACTCAAAGTGAGGCCTTCGACTAGTTCTCCGATGACGTTTTTCCTTATTTATAGATCCAAAAAATGAGCTTCGAGGATTTTTTTTTTAGTGTTTCCTGTTTAGTACGAGATCGGCGAAGCAATAGTTAAGGTATTGTACTGCCATCCATTGTACGCCTGTAGCGTGTAAGATTGTTACCATTGGCATAGGAGAAACAGTTTATTAGTCCAATCCAGGGTTGCTTTACCACTGCAGAAAAAAATAAGAAAAAAATCCTATTAGCCTTCCTCAACTTTTGTAAAAGGTGCAACTTTTACCTCTAATTACAAAACTGGGTAGCCTGACTCTCTCAACTCCTTCTTTCACTTCAGTTTACCTCCCTCGGACGGTTTTCAGAGTGACATTGTCCGATGTGGCACTATGGGTCCCACATGTCCGGTGCCATGTTATTTTTTTTTCTCTCTTCTTCACTTTCTCCATTGTCTCTCCCCGCGCCGTTCGACCCCGCGCCACCTCCACCGCCTGGCTCACGCCGCTGCCTCTCCCCACGCCGTCCACCGCCTGCGTCGATTAGGGGTGGGCAAAAAAACCGATACCCGAACACCGAAACCGAAAAAATCGAGACCGAGACCGTAAAAACCAAAATTTCGGTCTTTGGGTAATTGTTTGGTACTAGACTTAGATAACCAAATTTTATTCATTAAATTCGGGTAGTACCCTTAGGTACCCGAACTACCCAAAATACCCAAAATATTATTTATAGGTGTAAGTATCACATAGACTCATGTCATGGTCACCTAGCATCCTTTATTACTTATTCACCATATTCATGTTTTCTCCATCATATAATGATAACTCATTATCAAGTTGATTGCATAGTGTATTTTAGGTATAATCAAGTTGATTGCATAGTATATTTTGGTTATAATCAAGTTGATTTTATTTTTTTCTGAAAATTAGTGCAATTTTAGGTAGTTTGGTATACCCGAAGACCGGACCGAAATTTAGGTACCCAAAGTTATCGGGTATTTAATTCTAGATAACCGAAAATTAAAAAGACCGAAAGAAACCGGACCGAAACACCGGGTAGACCGAACGCCCACCCCTAGCGTCGATGTCGGCGTCCACCCCTCCACCTCGTCATGCTGCTGCAAGATCCGGCTGCCCCGAGGCGATGGAGCTCAACATCATTGTCCACGGACAACAACCCATTGTTCTTCTTCAAGTCAGGGGCGAGTCGGAGTGCAGCTCGCATGTCCTGCACGGGGAAGGACGGGTGGCGGCGCTATGCATCGGGCGGGTTGGGCGTGGTGGCTCAGGGAGAGGGCAGTTGACGCGGGGATGCTGGTCGGCGCCAGTGGCGTCGCTAGGATATTACCGTAGGGTATGCCACAGATTTTTTTTCATATATACAATTCGGTTCAATCGAAATATGAACGGTACAATCCATATATAATTCGGTAAGTAATTTATAAATTACCAAAATAAATATATCAGGTGATAAATTCAATACTTGAGTTAAAAGTTGCCCACAATGTAATAGAAATAGTCCAAATTATGCATAAAAAAGTTCCACACACTTTTATAATATATTTCAAAGATGATTACCACTCTACTTCTCGTTTGGCTTGTGCTTTCTAAGGTTTTGCTGATTTTTTTTCTTTTTTTGCATATTGATTATTACTAATGGGCTAATGGGCCAAAATCTACACGGTGCTACGCCACTGGTCGGCGCCACGGACTTCCACGCGTTGTTGCCGGGCCGCGCCGTGGACCACTGGTTGCGGTGTTGCCGGTAGATGGCCACCACCAGGACACCGCCGCTTTTGTAGTCAAGTAGGGAATTTAAATTCCTAACGCGTCACTTCTCACCTTCAGCGTTCCGCGTTCGGCATCCTTATCAAATCAATAGCTGGCAAGAGACGAGCTATACGAGAATAGCGACATCAGCAATTAAACAACCCGATTTTTTTATTTTTGATAAAGAATTTCTCTGTAATTTTAATTATAGTAAATAAGTCCATTACTAAACTAGTAAGGACGCTGAATAGGACAGCGTCCGATTGTGGCCGCTGAAGGCGATAGCGTCCAGCTACGGACGTCGTACAAGACAGCGTCCTTGGCTGGTTCGGCTGGCGCGGCCTCTCGGGATTAAGCCGGATCGCAACCACACCACGTAATTAGGATTGAAGGCAGTTAGCGAAACAAATCCTATTCTCCTCGCTTTTCCGAGCGATCTCGACGTCAACAGATTGATCTGGTAATGATTCTCCTCCACGGTGACTTATTCCAGGATTCAAATCCATCGTGCAATTGCGTTGCACTCACACTAAGGGTACAAATCTATTCCTAATTCTCATCTTCCTCCATTTTTTATAGTTGATCAGAGATGGAATTCGATTGATGTTCGGGGTAGTTCCGGGGTGCTGGATATAGAATACAGCCCTTCCTTCACCTTGCAAGGATTGTCGAGGTGCCCTTGTCCATACAGGGGACACAACTGTGTTGATGATTTTGATTTGTTTTTCAGAGATGCAAGCGCTACAACTGTGTTGAGTAATACATATAGGTATGTATTCGTGATAAACGCATCAATGGCACAGCATGTTTTATTATGTGGTTAATGAAGTAGCATGCGCACATTTACAATTGGGGGTTTGATCCGTCGAGATTTTGTGAGATTGTATAGTAGACTAATTCCTTTCTTGTCTTTCTTGTGGCTGCAGGTCGGTTGTTAAAGAATATTTTTTGCTGGTGCAGATAGGACGTTGAAATGATAATTGTTCTTGCATATGTGGAGGGGGAAATCCGGTATGGTTCCAAAGGTGCTGAGTATACCAAACCGAAGACAGGGGTGATTCAAGTAGATGGCATATTATCTAGTTTCGAGAACTTTGTCATATACTTTTCTTACTGAGATCTTATTTCTTGATTAGGAAACAACTTTGTATTTATTTGGTTACAGACATACAGTTTCAATTCTAGTTGCTTTCTTGGTACATCAATCAAATGGTTTGTTATATACAGGTCCACACATGCTCGTTCACATATTGATCATGTATCTCAATCAACTGAATATTTTTCTAACACAGACATATTGCTGAAAGTACATTGACTAAGAAAAGAATCCTGCTAAGGTTTACAAATTTTAAATATAGCTGAAAGTACATTAGAGTTCATTTGCAAGTAGTACTGGCTCCTCGTTGATGGTTCCTCGCGTCACTTGACTTGCATCTTGTGTTGTCGCTACTTCACTCTCACTTGCTGCGGTACCATTGAGGTATCTAGTAAATCCTTTTTCCGTGTTGATCCAATCATCCATCAATTCTAAGCTCGTATCTCTAGGAGGACTTGGTGGGTGGATGACGAGAGAAACATCATCGTCTGATGGAATATCTTCAATCTGGGAAGGCAGTCCAGCCTTCCGGAGCATATTACGTAACTGAGGCTCTAGGTTCAGATCTATTAAATTTCCCACAGATGCATTAAGTATATACTTGCCAAACTTCTTATATCCACTTGTAACAGCACATTTGATTCCCCATGCTACATTTTTAATGTTGCGTAGGCCCTGCATTATATTTGTCAAAACAGCCATCAACATAAACTAAAAAAAATAGGAATACAGAATATAATGTAAACAGTAGCAACTTACAATACGGGCTAGAGGTGGACCACTAGGCATGTAGCCTGTCCATTCCATACTGTCTCGGGGATATGGGATTGGGTTCTCAAGTCCTCCCAAGCATCGTGAGTCGAAGAACACAGTGTACATACCATTTAGCTGGAACCATTGTCTATACTCCACCAAACAAGTTCGATCAAAAGGGAGACCCTCTTGTACTGTTGCCACTTCTGAATCATTGTACTGTTGTATGTACTTGGCATGCGCTCTCTCCCAGTTGCGTGATTTACCAGTGTGCTTTATTTTTTGTAGTCTGCGAACCTCGTCCTCGCTTAGCGGTACACAAGGTGGAATGGCCTGTCGTCGCCCAAATTGACGCATTACCCTGTCAGGATAGTGGAACTCAACAATCCAGAAATGGATGAGTGGAAGTCTAACAAACCACCAAGCACGATCATTATGAACTTGCGTCGGCATTTGCTCCATAAAATCATCATACGGCTGCCAGTTTACTGTGCCTTCTCGAATCGAATCAATTTGGTTTCGATAATATTCAGTACCTGCATATTGTTGGGGTAGAAAGCATTACTATTTTGCTAGATAAAAAAATAAATATTATAATAATATACATTAATACACACCTGAATTGTGAGGAGCTGCAAAACGATGTGCAGCACACCATTTTGCTCCAAAAACAGGGGAATAATCCAAGTCTACCTCGTCCTGTTCTTCTTGTTCCTCATCCCTGTTGTTAGTCTTGTCAACTATATTTACCGGGCGACCAAGTGGCAAATGTGACCAAGACCAAAGTTGAAGTAGCAACAAAGGACCAGTTATTTCTGATCTTGCCCTCTCGGCACCCATACTCAATTGCCTATACAACATAGAAAGTACAGCTGCTCCCCAATTATATGTTGTTGGTTGTCCTAAATTTTCCATAAACTGGAGATACATTGCCGGCACCCCATCTCCAGACGTATCAGTAAAAACTATTGAACCAATAATCTCTAAAACTAATGCCCGAGTATAGAAATGAACCTCTCGTTGTAATGGTTCCTGTGGAAGCTCACGAAAACGATCATGCAATTTGAGTAATCGAGTATTGTGAGTGACACACGACATCTGTGTCATCCTCTTTCTTTCTCTTCTTTTTCTTCATATACTGGTCATCCATAGAAATTCCAAGGAATCTCTCAATTGATTCTGCCCAGTTCCTATCAGATTGGCCTATAAGCGGTTCACCATGGATTGGCAAACCCCGCAAACAACTCACATCTTGAAGTGGTACTGTCATCTCGCCTACTAGTAGGTGAAAACTATTTGTCTCAGGCCGCCAACGCTCCACTAATGCTGATATCAAATATTTATCAACATTGATTTTCTTCATTCTTGCTATTTGATAGAACCGAAGATTCTCAAGTCCTAAGCGGCAGAGTGGGTGATAAGGAATGCCAACACGATGATGCCTGATATTCATGAAGTTGCTGGGCTGTACCACAGAATATCGCAATTAATCAGAACTGAATATGGGCGAGAGTATTGAACAGAGATAATTAACAGTTTGCTTACGTTTTCTGAGATTTTTGATACTTTGTGCTGGCTGTGAGGCATCCATAACAGATCGCTGAACCGATCGTCGGTACTCATTTCCTAGCAGAATCAAAGGTTCCCTGATCCCGATTGAATTGTTACTTAAATAGAAAATTAACACAGAACTTTCAGGTACTGTAGATTCTGAGATGGTAGTATCAAACGAAAAGCTAATCTACGCAACAAAAATGCAATTCACAAGATGGCCAGACATACCTCGGATTTGATCCCAGTGGCAGCAACAAAGCAACGGCAAGCCGGCTACTGCGGGCCCTACGCGACGAACTCGGGGCGAGTGGCCCAGAAGGCGAGAATGTGTGCCGCTGCGGTTACACGGCGACGAGTTGCGACGGCAGCGGCGGCCACCTCGGGCAGGGATTGGCGACGGCGCCTCAAGTGGTGACGACCGACGAGCAAAGGGCGGCCTAACGATGAGAACGGGTGGCGGCGTAGGGTTCTGGAACGATGGATGGGGGCGGCGTGCCTTTTGGTTCTGGTCCGTCTTGATCCGGGGTCGCACCAGGCAAGGACGCCGTCCTCTACTGCGTCCACAGCTGGACGCTATGCGCTTCGGCGGCCAGGATCGGATGCTGTGCAACTCAGCGTCCATACTAGTTTAGTAATTATTTGGAGTTATTTACCATAATTAAAATTCCGGGCAATTTCTTTACTAAACAAAAAAAAAATGGACAAACAACCTGATAGCATCCAGTCCCTCCTCCCCCTCACAGAGTATGCATGAAAAAAAAAATTGTATACAATTCAGTAAAACCAATATATAATACCAACAAAAATAAATTTCTTGAGGAATTCTAGTAAATACAATTCGGTGCATATATTACATTATAAATAGTCCAATCAAATTCAAAGTACGCACAAAAGAAGATTACAGACGTACAATTCAAACCTTCTTGTCCGGCCTACGTTTTCTGGAAGCCATGAAAGTCTCAGTTATATCTTCTTCATCCACTTCGAAGAAAATATCTCGTTCAATGAAAGTGACTAGACAATCATCCAAAAAAACTATCACCCATCTTATTTTTTTTCGACTGTCCCCATCTTATTTCTCAACTTGATTTTGACTAAATTCATTGCATAAAAGACTCTTTCAGCACTTGCCCCCGGTAGAACCAACGCCAATTTGAGAAGCAAGTAAACTAAATCATAAGCTATATATGCCTTTCGCTCTCAACAAGTAGGTGAGCATCAGCAACCAGGGCCTCACGCGTGCCGCGGGCGGCGGCTGCGTCGCGAGCTCGTGGCTTTCTCATCCGTGTGCGCATGCACCGCGATCAATCAAAATCCATGGGTCGTGTGGGTTGGCCCAAATTTTATGGTATATCGTCACCCACGCCGTGGGCCCGCCACTGTCCCTTTAATATAAGTGATTTTAGGATTTAAATTTGTCTCCAACTCACAGGTTCTAGATATAGGATAAATTCTTAAGCAATTAATTTGATGGTGAGAGGTTGATCGGTTGAGGTAAAATAAGTGTAGGAAAAAATGTTCCTCTCCTTGCTCTGCTATTTTGCAATTTATACGTTATAATCTCTTATATAAAGGGACAGAGTCACAGAGAGGGAGTAAGCTCTATCCCACCCACCTGTCCATTGGGCATGCCACCAACCTCCCACGACGCGGCTTGGAGTCCAACTCGCATCTAGTTTCATCCTATCATGGAAGAAAGTTAAGTGCCTAATTGTTTTGTGCTCATGTATCTGCTTCATAACCTCTTCTCTCTAACGTGGTTCGGTGGAAGATCTGTCTATTGTGTCTGTGATTGTAATCAAATATTTTTGTGTCCGATTTACGTATTTATATGTTCGTCAAATCATGTTCCTTGGATCCCTTTGCTATTGCAGATTTAATTCACGAATAATTTTTTCGTGCATTACTTGGCTCACACAAGGAAGATGGGAATCGGGAAAATTAGCCATGGTCGTGGTACTTCTGATGCTGCTATGCGCAAATACCATCCGATGTGGCTGCCGGAGGTAGTGCTTTGATCAATTCGATATTTCTCCCTTTTCATATGTCCCCACGTACAGATTGTGATATTTCAGGAAAAAAATATTTTTCCACGCTCCTTCAAATATTTTTTTTTTTTTTGCGAGGGCGCCTTCAAATATTCAGGCACCTTAAATTTGGAGAAAGCTCTTAGTCAACGGATTTTGTTTACCGCCGGCGAGCTTTCCTTCGAGCTATGCGTTTGGGGTTGGGGCTGTCGAGGTTTTTGCTGTCTTTCCCAAGCTTTTTTTTTTTTTTTGAATGTCCCCAAGCTTTAATTAGAAGGGGTTCTTAGACGGCAGGCCACCTCAGTGGAGGGAGGAGAGACGGTGGGCGGCATGATGTGGTGAGAGCTGTCGCGTGTCGTGCTGCACTGCATATGGGGCGGGGCAAGGATGGGGAAGTGCAACGCCGATAAGTTTACCGTCGACATGGATGCAGATAGGCGGTTGGCGAGAGGTAGAAAATGGAATCACGACTGTTGGATAGGAATTAGACTGCTCCGATTCGTCGATTTAAAAGAAACAAAAAAAAACAAGCTACTGAGTGGTGGTTAGACAGTATTCATCACTTTGATTACAGTGTTTATTTTTTTTGCGAGGAGCTTTGATTACAATTTTGGTATGAATGACAGTAAAAATGCTGCTTCCTTTTTTGCCCTCCTGTCCCTGTTAGGATAATCCACACTTTTGTCCGGCAATCGCTTCACAAGCAGCGCCAGCTCTCGGCGTTGGCATCGGAGAAGCCAGCGGTGGCGGTGGCGGTGCCGGTGCACAGCGCTTATCCCTGTCCCGTGGACTACTGCAGCTCAATCCGGAAAGTACGCGTTGTCCGATGCGTCAAGAGGTCGTCGCTTTTCTTTCCGCTGGGCAGCTTAAGCACCTCCGGAAGCTCCACATCCTCCGGCTGCATGGAAGCAAGCTTCAAGGACGTTCGAGACGAGGCCGCGTCCAGCCTCAACAAGATCGCCAGACAGATGGTCCTGGACGGGTACACCCGACGCCTTATGGTCCACGCCTTCTGTGACGACGACCTTGCCCTACGGACCTTCTTCAGGGACCTTGACGTGGCCTGGGTCCTGGACTTGGAGGAAGCTGGCAAGAAGGTCACCTTGCCGGAGCTGGACCAGGACCGAACGGCGTTTGACGACTTGGTTGAGAGGTGGTGCCGAGCTCTCAGTGTCATGATCAAGGTCTTCCACATGACGTGGTCGGGCCTCCGAGATGGGAAGCCTGCCTGCGCCTTCGTCGTCCAAGAGGTGAAGGCATCGCTCCTGAGCTCCGCACTGGCAACCGTTGCGGCATACTCGCTCGGGAAGAAGCCCGGGACAGCGGGCGCGGGCCACGCTGATGAAGAACCGGAGGCGCAGCTCGCCCGGTTTTCCCATGCGTGCGTGCTCAGGATGCTCGCGGTCGCGGACGCCATCGCCGGAGCCGACAGGGCAAAGGAGAACCTGCTCTGGACGCTCGACGTCTACGCCGCCGTCTCCGACTCCGCCCCGCTTCTCCTGCAAACGCTGGCGTCTGCAGGGTCTCGCTCTCGCAGCAACAAAGCTGCCCTCGCCGTCAAGATCGAGAGCACGTCCCTGCTGCTGAGCGACGCCGTGTTTGGCATGATCAAGGACCTGCAGGCGTCGATCGTGGAGCGCGTCCTCGCCCAGCCGGACGCCCCGCCGGGGTGCGGCCTCCTCGACACGGTCCGCGGCACCATGGACGACATCACGCTGCTCTTCTGTAACTACCGGCGCCTCAGCGTCTTCCTGCAGCAGTACGGCGACGGGTGCATATTCCACTTAGAGGACGACGACGACCGCGGCAGCTGCACGTTCGGTGACCTGGTTCTGCAGCTTGTCTCCTGTTTGGAGTACGCGATTGAGAAGAAATACAGGGTGTATTCGGATCCCTTGAGGTGCATGCTCCTGCTCAACAATCTGCATTTCGTTCTCGAGCGTGTGGAAGCCTTGGATTTGTCCCCCCAAAGAGATAGGATGGGCGAACCTGCAGGCAGAAAATCGTTCCGCAAGCAGAAAATCGAGCGCTACATCAATGCCTACCTCATCTCTTCTTGGCTACCAGTTGCGTCTTGCCTGTCTTCGTCACGAACAAAGGGAAGGAAATACAAGGTCGACGGCGCTGGCAGGTCTTCCTCACCACTTGACAAGTTTTATTCTGAATTCCAGAGAACATATACAACCCAGAAGCTTTGGAAAGTCCCAAATCCCCAGCAGCGGAGAAGGCTACGGGAGACCATCTCAAAAAGAGTTATTCAAGATTATAGCACCTACTTATTGCATAATCGTTCATCAGGTGGTCCCATCATGTATTCACCTGAAGAAATGAGGCAGCTCTTGGCAGAACTATTCGAAGGCTGAAGTGGTTGCGGAATTATATCACTTGACCGATCGGGTTGATTTCCGACATATGTTTTCACTACTTTCCATAGTTAGCAACGGGTCACCAGGTGTATCTGCGGCAAAATGTTGTGTACTTCTTTTTTCCGAGAACATGCTTTCTAAAACGTATACCATGTATGTATAAGTTGCCTCCTTTCTAACGGCGAGAGGTACACTAGTTAATAACTATCAAGTTTCATTAGAAATGAAAAGTCTATTTTATTTCAGATAGCGAGAGGTACTTCTTTCTAACACGTTACATCGGCAAAACCGCAAAATAATGTGTCCAAGCAGCCTCCTAGGCCTTCATTTGAAACGAGTGGTTGGGAAATCAGCTTACTTTCATTTGGATGAAAGATCTCTCACAAAATATGAAAGGTTATAATTTCTTTCATCATAATTAACTTGTCAAATCAGCAAAAGATGCACATGTGACATAAAATTTAATGCAAATTAAAGGATGCACTGAGACTTTTACCCCCGAGATCAATAAGGTTAAGGGGGCAAAAATGACTAAGGGGGTGTTCGTTTCCTCCCTCTAAATTTTAGACTCTCTAAAATTAAAGAGAATCTTGTCATTTAGGAGTACTAAATAAAGTCTAATTACAAAACCTTTTTACAAATAAGCGTAAATTTACGAGATGAATCTAATGAGTCTAATTAATCCATGTTTTGGTACAGTGATGCTACAGTAACCATCTTCTAATCATGGCTTAATTACACTCATTAGATTCCTCTCGCAAATTAGACCAGAAACTAGATTTTATTTAATACTCTTGAATGATCAAATTCTCTTTGACGTGGCCCCTCTAAACTTTAGACCCCTGGAAACGAACGCCCTTAAACTGCCTTCATATACGTGCGTGCAGTGCAAATGGTTCCAATTCTCAGTCCCTTCATTTCTCCTCGTGCAGTAGTAATGTTTTTGGTGACCTTTCGAATTCACCGGGCGCGGTGACACATCAGCAGAGCAGGCCTGCTTCACTGCGTATATATATTTTCTCCGTGGCGATTCACACTCGTTCCCACAGCGCTTCATCCATCATGGCATCCGCCGTCGCCACGGCTGCCCGTGACGGGCAGACGGCGCTCGCGCTCCGCCTCGCCAAGCACCTCGCGCCTTCGTGTTCTCGCCGGTGTCCATGCACGCGGCGCTGGCGCTGGCCGCCGCGGGCCCGCGCGGCGCCACGGCGGCGCAGCTCCTCGCCTTCCTCGGCGCGCCCTCGGCCAAGGAGCTCGCCGACCGGTTGGACTCCGGCGGGCCGCGCGTGCTCTTCGGCGGCGGCGTGTGGGTCGACGACGCGTTCCGCTACGTCGCCGTCGAGTCCTACAAGGCG
>LAPY01003450.1:27480-40672 GCA_000970635.1 Eragrostis tef | reverse complement strand
CCAAGACCCCGGGGGGGGGGGGAGAGAGAAATAACAGAGGGGCAAAAGAGTAACCTCAATGCGTCTAGGCTTGTTGGAATCCGAGAACCTATAATATGAAAAAAATCGATCAGTCTAAAATGCCCAATAAATTTGAACGGAGGGAGTATATACTAGCAAAGGGAACCATTTTTTTTGCTGCTACTGTTCACTAAAATATTACAAAACACGGAAGAAAAAAAAATTGGAGCATACGCCCCCACCATACTTTGGCCGCGATTGGATTCACCCAACTTTTTAAATCTGGAATGGACCCAAACATGCTAGGTTATACTCTAGCTTTTAAGTCCATGATGCATATTGACCCGTCGTCCTGCAAGCAATACTTCACGCCCGTTCACAGCTGCGCCTTGTCGGTAGGAGCAGCTCCTGGCAGCGATGGTGGTGGCGTCCATGACCCTAACTATGAAAACACCTCTCTGAAATTGGACTTAGAATCCTTAAGAAAGAAGAGACTGACAGTTTTATTTCATGGTAAAGATGCATCAGAGAGATATCTCTAGTTCCATGTAGGGTTCCATTTACCGACTGAACCGTGGAAACCAGACCAGACCGTTTTTTCTGGTTTTTTTAAAAACCAGAAAACCGGTCCGAAACCAACTAGGAGATTAAAATCGAATTTGAACAAAATTTGAAAGCAAATCGAGTGTTTTTTTTCAGTTTACTGGTCGATTTTTTCCATTTTATTACCGATCAGTTTGTTCGGTTTTGTTGCTTGCTTGTCGATTTTTCTGGGTTACGGTCGGGTAAATTTTCAATTTTTAAATCCAAAAACCGACGAGAGACCGGACCGATTTTAGCAGTTTTTGCGAAAACAGGCCCGGTTTTGCAAACCTTGGTTCCATTCTTAAGCAATGAACCCAGGTTTGATCGAAGCAATGCTATATTTGTGTTCTAACGTGGCTAGGACATTTGAAGTCATTAACATATTTTGATAGAATTATTGACCTGTCAACATAGCTCTCGACACTGTATTTCTGTGTACTTTGTATCCTAGAAGGAGGATCGATGATGATTGGACCAAAAGCGCAAGTAATACTATCTTCTGTGAACTACTATGCGTTGAGCAAATTAAACAACCTTCGAGCTGCAACTTTGCGGCTGTAGCCTCTCACGAGCTCAAGGCCAGGACGTCTTTTTTCCATTATCTTAAAAAAAACATACGTACGGCATGCAACGAATTAATCATGTGAACTTCTGTTCCCCTCGTGTCCAAATACTTGCAATAGTAATGACGGATTAGCGGCCCCCAGAAGCTAAGGGCGCGGCAAATGCAAGACGGGTCCATGTCCGTGCAATCAACAGGTGAAAACGCTGCCCCACCGGCCGGCGATCTCCTCGTCGGCAAAGTTCAACACGGAGCGCGCGTAAAGATCCACTTCATTTCTTTACAGTTTTTGTTTGGTAGCCAGCAGTAGGGGGGAACCACGGGCGTCCCAATGGCTTGCAAGAAATGAATTACTTTCTTCATTTATGGATCGACCGCGACCTGCTGGCGACAGGCGACCTGATCATCAAGATCTCGGATGAAGGAAGGCTGGTCACTCCCGATCGAGTTCAATGATGGCCGTATGGTCCATGCATCCATCAGCATATACAAACGCCCCATCCCGAATTCCCGATCGTCTTTGTGCAGCGTAGTGTATGTGTACTTTGAACAGAAATAACAGTATGATCGACTACTTGCTGACACAGCATTAACTTGACCCATGATCGATCCATCACAAAGATTTTTGGAGAGCCATTCACAACTACTCCACTCGATCAGGTAAAACTCATAAACGAAGATCATGCATGCATGAGTAATCCCAGACCCAGTGAGAAGTATATGTAAGATGACTTATACACACGTACGCGAGCCTACATCATCAGTCCATTAAGATGCATAATTATGCACTGAAAAGTACTTGATCGATCGATTGACGCACATTAAACAGACGAGTGCATTTTACCAGCGATATAAACATGCTATATATATTATCTGGGTCAGAGAACCAAGCATACAAATATATAGTGCATCAGGAATTTATGCATTTGGCACATGATGCACAAGAACAGCCCTGATCAGTTAACATTATATTGCGATCAACTGGCCGTAAAGCGAAACACACGAATATGATTACGAAATGACAATTTTGTTACGACAGATCGAGTCCTTGCATGCATCATGCATGGTGCTGCAACTGGGGAGCAAGGTGATTGATTGGTTGTGCTTAATATTATTTTGCATTCAACAAGGTGTCCCCAGGCTCCCACCAGTTGATTGAAGTTACAATAGCCATTTTACATAAAGGTTATGTTTCTAAGTAATAACTTCTTTTGAAAGGAAGATTATGATTATGTGTGCTACATTTTTTAGTAATAAATACAATATATTGGACCTTATTGTAGGCATAGATTACGTTAGAGAGACTATATAGGTAACATTTAGTAGGCGACACATGGCTTTTACTGGAATTAACCGGTAATAAAGCTAAAACAAACTAAAGTACATGTCTAGGGATCCTTCAAGTCTGTCAAAACATTTCTTCAGTTGAAGTCTAATCTACCATGCATAGAACCCAAAATATTTAACCAAGCTTATTAGGAATTAATTAGGATGCCATTCACCTAAGGGATAGTACATTTTTGTTCATTAGTATATATGTACTATGTCCACATGAACATACCAGTCAGGAATCACTATACGTGGAGAGTATCAAAAGTAGAGGTTCACAACATGTAAATGGACAACAACGAAAAATTGATGTTTAGCTGAACTTTCTCATTTTTAATTCATGACGTTCGGACAACATGTTTAATAAAAAGGCTGATGGACTTATTAGTTCATATTTTCTCTCTCAGCTTCAGACTAGAGACCAAATTATCCTATATGTTTATGCAGTTGATATAGGACCTTGGTAAAACTTAACGAATTGAACCATGGTTATCTTCACTCCACTGTTAATTGCGAGTAACATATTTGTCCAAATCAACAAACATCATACCTCTTGCCCAACCTAGTATTCAGGGGTGTCAATCATATCTGTGGACAGCTATACTGGAGTAAGTACGTGTGACTAATGAAATGATAGAATATACACATAGCAAAACCATGCATATTAGTGAGGTTTTTTGTAATTCAATCAGTACGTTGGGAATTGTTGCAATGTCATTTGCAATGGAAAATAAAGGTATTACGTAGCATGTGAAGCCAAGCTAAATGCACTCCACGGCTAATGCCCAATAATCTTTCATGAGATGCTAGTAGGGCTGCTAGCTAGCACTAGCATTAGCTTGGCAGCGACTGCACCTCTCGCATCGTACTAGCTAGATGCAGAGACCAAGAGATTTCAGGCGGTCAAAAGGATCTAGTTTTGCAGGGGGCAGTTTATACTCTTGTTCGTGAGTACTATCTGTGAATATACACGGTTGGGCTTTAATCTAATGAATCATTTTCCCCTTTTAATGAATCATGTTCCTCTTTTATATGTAATGGCATCCTCATTAGAGGGATATGTAATGCATCTTGTTCATCTTTTACATGTTCTTACAAATGAAAGACATCAATCAAGGCAAAGCTAAAACTTATATGCCAGAAGATCGACACATATATTTCATGCTGTTCAACATAGACGAAATATCTGATCTACTGATCTTCTGATCTAGACAACACCTGGAATTGTTAAGGTCGAATATATTTAGATCATCAGTAACATAGAAGCGCCAAATTGATATCTAAAGTTCCCTAGCTAGAAAAGAATAATTATTTGAAGAAAGTTCACATGACTAATGAAATATTACACGAATTAAAACTCTTGAGTGAAAGAAAGATGAATCTTGTTTGGACATACCATATAAAGATAGAATAAGAATATGTAGGAACAACATAACATAACATACTCTTGCAAAAGTACATACGTAGATCCAAGGAAAGAAGACGGAATATTTCGGACCAAGACGCTTGATTCCCCAAAGCCATGGCGCAGTGTGTACAGAGAAGGCGAAGAGGAGTATACTAGAAGAAGGAGAAAGAGGAGGAGAGCTGCACCGATCTGATGATGGCTTCTTGACTCGATCACATAATAGAAGGACTAGAACACATCAACCACACCATCATCATGCACCATGCATCTCTAGTCCCTCTCTCTTTCTCTCTTTCTGTCACCTCTCCCTCTCTCTCCTCCACCCTCTCCTACACCGCCCTTGTCTCTCCCTCTCCTGCTTCTTCATGGACTATCGCTTCTCCAGCCTCTTCTTCTTGGAAGTAGGTGGAGGCGACTCTTGCGAGGTGGTGTGTGGCCATCATGGCGGCCAAGGGCCCGAGGAGCTTGAGGCAGCATGATTGTTTCTTGGAAGAAGGGGGAGGAGAGGCTCCTCGCATCACATGTTATGGCATGATGAAGGCACATCTCACTAGCCACACACATCTCTCTTGGGTTATTGGGCTCGGCTTTGATCTTCTTTCTAGGGGTCTCTTCCTGCCCCCTCCCTATAATGTGATGGCGACAGCAGTGGATGGTGAGAGTTTGGCCAATCTCCAAGGCTAGGGCATTTTTAGGGCCAGCCTTTGGCTTCTCTTGGGGCTAGTGAAAAATAAAGCAAAACAATAGTACATCAGGAATATAAAATATAAAATAAGTATTGGTACTTCTTACAATATTTTCTACCACTGTATCAATATCCAAACATATGGAAATGCTATGTTTTCAAAATAATATATTTTACCAAAACCCGGCGTATAAAAATATAACATAAAGGGTTTTCTTTCCTATGATATTATATGGCAGATGCATAATAAAAATACTGGCATTTTGAAATAGCCCCTGCTGGATCAAGAACAAGATTACAGTTTTCGTTTGCATGAATTGTGAAGATACATGAATTGTAAATGAAGAGCCCGGGAGCGACAAGATCAAAAGTACTGACATGATCATTTTGTTAAAAAAAAGTACAAAAGTCAAAAAGGGAAAAAATTCCAACCAAAGTAACTGGTTGCTTTTTGTTCGAGAATAAACAACACTGGTTGTGCAAGGGGAGCACAACAAAGAAGGGGTAGGTGGGGTTCTGTTTGGTTGGTGGTTCTCAGCTTAACATTTCAAAAAAGAAAAGACACTAATTGCGAGCAAGGCCCAGCTGCCTCATTGTATGCACAGAGATAACACGTCACATGTGACATGGCCTGCCCCCTCCCCTCTTCCTGATCGCAGGCCGGGGGCACTGACATGGCGGTATTTTGTGTGCCTGGATGATGCTACTACCTTGTGGTGACGGCGAATCATGGCGAAAAAGCGCATGCACTGTGCACTGACTGGAATGTCATGGTTCGGTCACTGTTTTGTCGAGCTGCCAACGAGCATGCCTCGCAGGCATATATAGCTGCAGAGATCTCACAAGATCTTCGAGCTATCGATATTCAGTACTACTATATAGAGAGTATAGTACCTTCAAAAGGTTTGGAAGTTCAGAATCTAGTAGCTAGGGGTTCGTATGATCAGCAGCTAGCTATGCATTATATTTGCAAAGTTCATCGGTGCTAATAAAAAATACAAAAAGGAATTACGATCGGAAGAGAATGTTATAAATTTAGTACATGAAAATTAGTACTACATAGTCTACATGTCACCTTCGTCCAGTGTCCATCGAGTTCTTTCATTAGTGTTCAAACCTTCCATAGATAAATGAAAATATAGTTTATGCGATAATAGATGTTCTTCCGATTTCGGATGCATTTCCCTGATAAAGACGCACACAACCGGTTGCAGATTTTTACGAGAGACAACAATGCACTTTTTTCTTACTGGAACAAGTCCACATGTCACTGGTGAAACATTCGAAACAAAGATGATTAAACGGAGATGCTTTGCATAATGAATCGGTCCCTCCTGCACTGCTACGCAACGCAGATCATGGAGCCAATGTCTCCTGGACCGAAAACAGACGATGCGCATGACCTCACGGCCGTGTCACCACCTGCAGATCAAGGACGTTCAAGATGAGCATGCACATTCATGTGGCCTTCCTGCCGATGACAAAACTGTCGTTATCTTGGCTATGATGGTGTCCCTTGTCAAGCCGCAGGATAAGCCACGCTCTGATGCGGCAGCAGCAGCAGCGAGGAGAAGATCGCAAGGAATAATTGATTCCGACAAACACGAGCATCCGATGCAGCTGCAGTGCTTAGCTCCCCCGCGCCTCGCGCTGTCCAGGTAGAGATGAGGCCCATCTGGATCAAACCCTTGTGCCAGTGTGCCTGCCCGTCCAGCTACTACCTCTCTGGCTGGATGTACGTTGATCACATTCACAACAACGAAGGACTCGTCAGGTGCAGGACACCATGGCTATGGGTTGGGTTCGGCTTGTTGTGAAGCCTCACTCACGTCAGCCGCGTCATGCATGCGGTGCAGGGCATGGGATTGAGAATGATTCCCTGCACCAGGACGGGGCGCGGCTTACGAACGACGGAGCGCGCCAGAACAAAAGCAGGGCGCTCTCTTCATCAGGTGCAGTCTTTTTAGAAGTTGTGTGCCTTTCTTTTCGTGCGTCCAGGCAGTCTGCACGTCGAAGACAAACGCACAGGCAGGGTGAAGCCAAAGCCCGAAAGGCGTCGCTCTGTCCTCTTGCAGGGGTAAAGCATGCAGCAGCGTCAGGTTGGAAAGCCGAAAGCCCCGTGCTCTGCGTCTTTCTTCTTTTCAGGGATAGATACGGCTTTACACAATGATAATATAGTGCTAAAATACTGGGGGCTCTTATCAGCTCTTGCTGAAACCAAGCGAGTTCAACCCCAAAAGATGGAAGCTTGCGAAATCAAATCTTCGACACGATTCGCAATCTGGAAAACAACAGGAGGTTTACACGTCTGAAGGCAATCTGGTAAAGGTAAGGAAAGAGTTTGATACCCGCAGTCAGCAGACAGATGGTACAAGGAAAGTGTTGTAATAACGCTATTGACGATAGGGAACAACACACAAAGTAGACAAGAGGCAAGACACAATGTAGGGTGGAGCCTTCTCTTTATTATTCAGAATAAACTGGTGATTACAAAGCTGGGGTACTCCACTATTTATATGCAGGGTGAAGGTCCTCCTTTCCTACTAGGATAGGGACTCCTTTGGTAAAGTGCCCACACATGGACTTAGACTTAGATAGGTTCTTTTAGAACTTCCTTTCTTAGTCCAGCTAGAGTTATTATTATAACAGAAAGAACCTGACCGGTCACACAGAATTTCTGCTAGATTCCAAAGTACATCTCGCTAGCCTTTGCCCGATGCAAGCCACTGATAATTTCTGGGGGATCTATATCTTACATCATTAAGAAAAAAATATTCGATTAGAGTAACAACACTATATTCTTCCTCGCTCAGAACCATTGATCGGAAATGCTTTGTTTTGAGTCAGCAAGATTTGTGTTACAGTCTAACTCAAGTATAGTTAGCAATGTTACTAAACAAGGTGAGATCTGTTACATGCAACCAGCCAGGCCACCCGTCGGACTGTCATTGTGCCAGTTTTAACAAAACTACAACTAAAGTGTATGCGTTCCTACCTGCACAACACAATTGAACATTAAAATGGATACCTGAATCAGGCAAACAAAAGAAAAAGAAAAGAGCGCACGGCGGCCACCAAGTTGCTGCACAGCAAACAGAAAATGCACAGCATGACCACAGCTATGTCACTATGTCAAGATGCAGGGTATCACACCTTGCTCATCCTTGTTCATATGCTGCTTCCGTTCTTCACTGCATACATGTTTTCTAGACGAGTCTGCTCCATTTGTGTGCGGGCATAGCATTCTTTGGAACATGGTCGTCGAAAGGTAAGTGGTGATCCAGGATCCAGCTATTCTGACTCGACAGGGAGCAGTCCACATTCTAATCTGATGGCTTCCAGGAGCTGAGGTGATATAACCTCCTTTTCTTCTTCATGCATACTATTTTCCGTTGAGCCTTTCTGGCCCACGTCAGCTCCCCAACCTCTGTACAAAATCACCGTGTTTATTTCTCGTGACACTAGAACAGATCCAGTTGCCTCCTGTTTTCATTGGACATCAGACAAGCTCAGATGAATTCAAAGTATTTAGAATCTAAAACTATTCTCTGCTACAGGTTACAAACCTCTAGTTCTGATATCAGCTGCGGAATCGGAGTTCCATCAGCTCTGTTCTTGATATTCACAATAGCAAGAGGATGCTTCTTAAAGTGTGTTTTAATTGTTTTTGCAACTCCCGTGATAACATTATTCCTTCCTGCAGGAATCAGATGCTCAGCACAGCAATATGAAGTTGTTCGAACTGTAACCAGGACAAGACAAAAGGAAGGTACCAATGGAAAGAACTGGTCGTTTCTTCATTTTGAGTGCCTGCTTCCTTAGCACAAGCCTTTCTTGATTTGAGAGTGGTCTGGCACTGACGGGCGAGTCGCATTCACAATGACCATCTAAACCCGAAGTCACAGTAGAGATAGGTTGGTTTTGCTGCAGCATCACTTAATTAGCATCAGCAAATAACAGTGTCACATAATTGGAAAGCAACGAAAAAACTCACATGTCTGATCAGATCACTGAATGAAACTGCAGTTGAACTTTCAGTCAGACTTGGATTCGAAGTAACAGATGAACCATCTTTGGGCTTGTTGAAGCAGGCTTGGCTCTGTTCATTCAATGTGCAGTGTGTGCATTAGGTCATCACAAAACTGGCTGAAAAAGACCAAAGTACAAAGTACAGACTTCATTAGGGAAGACTAGTGACCTGCATATCATCCAAAGGAGCTCCAGATCTTGTCAAATTTAAGGTTTTGTCTGTCTCAACTGAAGCACACTCCTCAACCTCTTGTTTGGAACTCTTGGGAACAATTTCAGGCACTTCCTTGACAAGTTATTGAAATAAACAAGTAATCAGGAGATGGGAGTATATACCGAGTAGCAATTGAGCTACATTCAAGTACGAAAATGTTTATATTATTTTCGACAGTAGTGATTCTAGAGTTAAATCAAGATCATGCATACCTTGGTAATAGTAGCTGGAGTTCATCTGATCCTTCAAGTAATCGATATTCTTTGACAGATTAAGCACATGCAACTTCAAAGACTAAAACAAAAGGAGGAAAAGTTCAGAATAACAGAGAGTATACCCAAAAAAGAATCTTAAAGCCCAATAAGATAGGCATCACCTTACAGCGTTGGTACTCCAAGGAACGCTTCAGAGCATCCCTTTTAGTCAACAATGTTTTCGGCCTGAGAGTTGATGGCCTCTGGTAGTTCTTTCCTCGATATACTATAATCGCATGCCCTTTGCTCACTTTTTCCACTGCTACCAAAATACCCCCACTCTCTGCCTCTAGTGTCCGAGCAGCATATTCAACATCCTCAATGGTGTGTTCATTACATATAATTTTAACAAGTTCTCGATACTTCCAATGAAGATGCATATTCTCAATAGTTCCATCAAAAACTCCTCTCCTTCCTGTAAATCAATCAAACAGGGAGATAAAAAAAGAAAAAGGTTAATGCGAAGTACATAACCCCCTCCGTATTTAAAATTGTTCCAACACGGCGTGTTAGTATATTTTAGTTCATTTCGCTGTCCGAAGCGACAACAATATGCGACCAGAGGTAGTACAAGAGAATGAAAAAGATAAATTTAGGATAAACGACCAAGAAACCTTTCCACTGACCTAGCTATACAATGCACAGCTAACCTAAAAACTGTTCTCTGCAATACATGGTTGAACAATGAAACCCGGTTAAGTGAGACCAGGGTGTTACATATGTGTCCTCAAAAACCAGTACTGGAGCTTCTTATTTCCTGACAAGGATGAGCCTATTATCTAGTTAACAGGTTGTGTCCTGCCCTATGTATGTGTTTGGATGGGATAGAAGTAAGTTGATATTGCTGTCATACTTAAATGTAGTAACAGATACGTTGCCGATAGGGTCCAGATGATATGAAAGCAGCAGTTTTACCAGGAGATGGACACATTACTTAAAACCCATGCACTTCACGTGACAAGAAATCACATAGAACTCACCGTAAGTGTCATAATTGGGAAAAATGATCACAAAGTATTAAAATGGTGTTTAGTATGGGCAACCTTATAACAATTTGCATGGAAAAAAAGTTATGTGACCTGATTTCTGTTAAAGACAAATTGATGAAAAATCCAGTAATGTTGTGTATACAGCAGAAGTGTGCAGTGAAAAGCAGGGTTAGGGATGATATCCACCTAGCAACAGAAATTGTTTCATCTTCAGTCCAACTTTCCTCAACATGTATCTCTCCTCTTCAGAGATGGTCTCTCTAGATTCAGCTTTCAAAGGCTGAGATGACTTTTCTAGTTCTTCGAGAAGTTTTTCAGCCTTCTCCTTCTCTGATAAGGCCTAGAAATATTTTCTACATAAGTTCAGACAGCACATCAAAATAACAAAATGTGACATCTGAAACATACCTGAGATAATCTGGTCTCTACACTTTGAGCAACCATATTAAGAGATTTTGCTGTATTCTTTATGACAAAAGTTTTCTCTTCGGGCATGTGTGCTGAGACATCACTTGATATGTTCAGTTCAGAAGTATATTCAGGAGGCGTGCTTTTTCCAATGTTAGGCTTTGGCTTGTCTGTTGTAGAACTGCCTTGCTTTCTGCGAGTCTCTATTGCAAGAGAGACAGCTGGGGGAACAAAATCTTTCCCTCTGTAGAATACAATTGACTCCGTATCCCTTGATAATAGGGTTCCACCTGTCAATTCCTGCAAGATTAAGACATAACAGCTGGAGTGTTGGACATACTATTCTGATTTTTTGAATAACTAATCCAAGTACAGTAAAAATGGCAATGAAAGCTGGAAATTCTAGACATATTTTGATCATAACAAATATTACTGTGTATTTGCTAGCCCAGTGGTTGCAGTGACCTCAGGTCCTGGGTCAAGGACTCCGTGGGAGCAAATTTAAACAGGCTTGGGTAAAAAACAAAGGTCCCTCGTCGCATGTTCGTGTTATACGCATAACCTTTGGACACCTTGTGGCACGTCCGGGCAGCCAACCTTGGGGCCTTTTCTCGACCGGGCCAGAAAGAGATGCTTCCTATTGCAAAGCCATCTTTCCCCCACCGGTCGAGTTTTTTTTTTTCTTTGCAGTTTTCTGATCTAGCATATATTAAAGTGATGCACACATGTACAATAGTCTTGAAGAATCGTACGCAATACCTTACACATCTAAATCTGGAGCCATGTAACACACTTTCTTTTTCTAGTAAATGTAAGATAGACCTATTATGTCAATTTTACCAGAGCATTGCAGGAGCACATAAAAAGTGCATTGTATAACTACGGGACATGAATCAATTCAAATGTTCTTACCTTTAGTTCCTCGGAGATGAGCACACCATCAAGGTTGTGTGCATCTCTCTTGATTGCAATTTTCGCTACCTCACATCTTTCCCATAGCTTGATCATGGATACAGCCAATCCTTGAAGGTTACCGCTTCTTCCTAGAAAGTGACCACAAAATTAGTACCGAAAATTCTTATCAAAACAATATCAGACAGTGAAGAAGAGCAGAATACCAAACATTACCAAGTGCATAATGGAAGGGCAGGGGATGAGATAGTCTCCTTAGAATAGTCATCTCTCTGTCTGTCAGTTTTGGTGGCACGCCTGAAGGAAGGAGACGAAAAGGCCTGCGGAATCCTGGAACAACAGCCGGTAACATATCAGCATCCACTGGAAGAGGCTCATATCCCCACCAATCAGAAAACCTTGGACCCAAGCCTTCCAGTAGTTTATCAGCTTCCTCTGCAAGTTTGACCTCCCCTGGCAGTTGTAGGCGGAACTTATTTGGAGAACCAACACCGGCCACTAAGGATGACCGAACCTCACTAGGACGACCTACATAACTGTTTATGTGCAATCTCGCATGCTGTTCACTTGGAGCTCGCATCTTGTTTTTCTCTGTTGTTCTCATGTCCAAATTTCCCTTGTGAGTATCAAATACGAGTCGTTTGGTAGATAGTATGGCATGTTTTGTATGTTCCTTTCTAATTTCACTCTTATTCTTTCCCTTCTCTCCTGTACTCTGTTCTGCAGATGACATATCAAGACTCTCACTACTCTCCTTATGACTGCTATCATCTTGTAAATGATTATCATCCTCTTCTCCACTACTACCCAGTTCCACAGATTCAACACCAAGATCTTCATCCTCATCCCCAGAACTGCCCTCCTCAGATGATTCTTCATCAACAAGACTGTCCATCCTTTCTTTGTAGTGGAAGTACGGATATTTATAGTTGGTTCCTCTATACAATATGATAGTGCTTCCCGATCTCCAAATGACTAAGCCTCCAGTTTTCCTCTATAAAGCAAAAAAATATGAGAGTGTTGAACTGTCAAAAGTAAGTTGAATATTGTTTAGTTTTAAGTTAACACTATTTGTCTGCTACATTGCCATATGGAATTTAAAAAAACTGAAATATGCTTTGACTAGCAATAGTTTTATGCATGCAAGTGCGTTGCTTCATCACCTCATATGACTTCAAAATCACCAGGACAGCATAACCAAAGAAGCGGCTAACTTACCTTCACTGACAATGTTCATGCACAAGAATTGGTTATCCTATCATATTGGGATTCTAGTGCTCGTGCGCCTGATTGTGTTTTGACGTTTTTATGCTTTGTTTTTTTCCCATATGTTGTACTGTTGTGTGGGAATGGGCTTAACACCCCGCCCCTTGTACTTTGTTCTTCTTAATAAATTGGGATTCTATGGTGAATTAAACGTAACTTTGCAAAATTATGACCCAACATCCTAATTTACCGAGCGTGTTATCCAGGCAAAGGCACCAACAGACCCAAACGCAAACGCCACTCGGCATCCAAATTCCTGAACGTGCTGCTATGGAACATACTACACACGGATACATCCAAAGCCATTGCACAAATGCACAAACCAGTGTGCCGGCAACAGCGGGGGACATGCACCCTGCAGAAGAACAAGCGGCACGCTCACCTCGAGAATCTCGTGGGTGCGCTTCATGTTCAGCGCCCAGACGTCTTCGCACCTGACCTTGACGACCTCCGCGTTCCTCCACCGCTCGTGTATCCCGTTCACGATCCCCTCCGTCACGCCGGCCTTCCCGACCTTGAGCCGCTTCCGTATCCTGATCCCGTTCCCCTGC
>LAPY01003449.1:33497-50836 GCA_000970635.1 Eragrostis tef | reverse complement strand
GCCGGCGCTATGGGGGTGGGGGGTTAAATGCTATTATCTTACTTTCAGCTAACTTGAATGATTTATTTCAGGTGTTGTTGTGTATGATTATGAGCTGAAGATTGGATGGGGTAAATCTGTTGCTCTTCCATCACAGGCATTACCTGCCCCTCCTCCAGGACAGATGGCAATCAGAAATAAGGAGGTTGCTTCTTTTGACCTTTCGTGCTGTTTTAAAATTGTTCAGCTAACTTTGTCGTAAGATAATTTAATTTACATGTTTAAATGTAAATAGAAGTGGAATGTTGTTGCTATATCACAGTAGAGTTGTCATTGTTGATTCTGTTTCTTTGTTTGACACAGGGTGCTACAGTCATACTTTCTGGTCCTGGTGGCCCTCCTGTCGCATCTATTACACCGCAAAACTCGGAGCTGGTATATATAATTGTTTATTGACTCAACTGCTCTTTATTTTTTTGATTCTATTTTTTGTTCTGCAATATTACTATGTAAGTATCCTTGCAGTATAAGTCATTTTATCACCATAAAAGCATCAACATTGAAAATTTTCATATGTAGCTTGGTCCCCTTGGATAACACCTGATCCCTTTGAATTTTTTGTATACCGAAATGAAGTTTCATTACGACTTGTTAAGAAACATTGTAATATTTGAATATTTTTCTAATGCACCAGAACCTGCCAATGTTCTCTGTAGTACAACTGTACAATCAAATATTTTTTCTAAAGACAGTTTATGTCTCTTCCTATGGAGAAACAATGAAAAATGCAACCAGAATTATTTCTGAACTTTACAGATAAGATGACCACATAGCTTTTCTATAAGGTTGCAAGCTTTGTGCCCCCGCTCACCTAATATCTGAGAAGTTCATATATAATTCTTTTTAAGGACAAGTTCAGATATAATTCTGGTTACATATTTCATTGTTTCTCACTAGGATGATAGAAGAAATTGTCTTAGGAAAGAATATTGGCAGTTGGTAGTTTGGTGATATCTTGTGATTCTGATAGCTCCAATTTCTCATCGGGGATTCATTTGTCTTTTTAGGTCCTTACACCAAATGTTCCTGATATAGTGGTAGCTCCACCAGACGATGGACGCCTTCGGCATGTGATTGACACGATGGCCCTGCATGTACTTGATGGTGGATGTGCTTTTGAACAAGCTGTAATGGAGAGAGGGCGAGGAAATCCTGTATTTGATTTCTTATTTAATCTTAAATCAAAAGAGCATACATATTACGTTTGGAGGCTATACTCCTTTGCTCAGGTACTTGTTGATATCTATATATCAAAGCTTTCAATCAATCTATCCTCTGTGTTCTGACTGCAGATTTTTTTTTTGTTTCCTTTTTTCTTTTTTGGAGTTCACATTAGCATCAGTCTCACTTCCAAAGGTGGCTAAGATATCCATTGCAACTTGTTAAATTGTCAAAATGAACTTAAATTAGCTTCTTGTCTGGAACATGCCTTTTGAGAACACAGTCACTTTAGTTTATTGCATCCATATAATTTAAAGAACTATGAAGAACTGATTTGTACAATTGTGCTTATATATCGCTAACTGCTTGTGATATTGTGATACAGGGTGATACTTTACAACGATGGCGAACAGAACCGTACATCATGATCACAGGAAGTGGAAGGTAATAGGGGCACACAGTGATATACTGATATTCAATAGGACCAATAGGAATGAAACTGATGCATATTGTTTTTCTGGTGACAATGTCATATTAAATGTGCTTTGTTTCAGATGGGTTCCACCTCCCTTGCCATCCAATAGAAGCCCCGAACGTGAGAAGGAATTTACATTTGCTGCTGGTCGAAGCAGGGTACGTGTTGGTTATACTGCACTTTTTGATATAGCATAAATGGTTCTCCTGTTACAAGACTAATTCTCTTTGGTCTTCTTCAGCGTGTTGAAGTGGAGCGTACATTGACTGACTCACAACGTGATGAATTTGAGGACATGCTACGAGCGTTGACATTAGAGAGGAGTCAAATAAAGGAAGCAATGGGATTTGCCTTGGATAATGCTGATGCAGCTGGGGAGGTATGTCTACCTTTTTAATAGATCTGACCTAATTAGCAATAGGGTGAGTTTGAAGCTTTGAATAATTCTGTGACTTAATACCTACATAGCCACACTGAGATCAATTATTATCTTGATGATAATGTATTTTTAACGATGAGGTTGTGGACTTAACAGATTCATGTGGTCATGGTTCACCTTATTTTTAAAGGAAACCCTTGTACTGATAAGATACATGTTATGTTTATGAAAGGAAAAAAGTAAAAATTGAAAACATTTAAAGTATGTATACAATGCAAAGTAATTATGAAATTCAAGACTAGCATTGCATAGGAACAATGCTTTCATTCTCATTTGGCTAAGATGTTAATTAATTTGACACTGTTTCGTTCCTTGGGCATGGCTCGAATGATCAAATTAACTATTTTTGTTGTGGACTATGAATTGCTTTAGTCTTTATAATCTTATTCTGGGCAGATGTTCTGTGATTTTAGTGCTTTATAAGTTTCTTTTTGAAATAGTGTATTGCTCATCATTAGTCATTGCATGAATAGTTGAATACTCATTTGTCATTGTCTTGTATTTCAGATTGTTGAGGTTCTTACAGAATCCTTGACCCTCAAGGAGACCTCTATTCCAACCAAGGTTGCTCGCCTTATGCTAGTCTCGGACATCCTTCATAACAGTAGTGTTCCCGTAAAGAATGCATCTGCATTCCGAACCAAGTTTGAAGCTTCTTTGCCAGATGTTATGGAGAGTTTTAATGACTTGTACCGCAGCATCACCGGAAGGATTACTGCCGAAGCTCTGAAGGTGACTTATATTGCACCATTTGTTGAATACTTGAGTTTACTTTTGTTCTGATGTTCTTACACAGTTACATTTGCTCTTCTGCAGGAGAGGGTTATGAAAGTTCTACAAGTGTGGGCAGACTGGTTCTTGTTTTCTGATGCATATCTGAACGGACTGAGAACTACTTTTCTTAGATCAGGCAACTCTGGTGTCATTCCGTTTCACTCACTCTGTGGTGACGCACCTGAAATTGAAAAGAAAAGTAGCTCCGAGGATGGAAATGATGGATTTAAGCTTAATGAAGATGGTGCCTTGGCTACAGGAAAGGCAGCAGCGACGAAGGAGCTATTAGGGCTTCCATTAGCTGAACTTGAGCGCCGTTGTAGACATAATGGCCTCTCACTATGCGGTGGTCAAGAGATGATGGTTGCCAGGTTGCTTAACTTGGAAGAGGCTGAGAAAGAACGAGCATATGAAAAAGATGTTGACATGAAATGTGCGCAGAGTGAACCGCATAGATCTAGAGAGGACATCAATGTGCATGCTCGTGGTGCTTCAAGATTTGGAGAAGGTCCTAATGGTGATGAGTTGGATATCTCTCGTAACAATATGAGAGCTGGCCAAGGACGTTCTAAAGAGTCTGATTCTGCTGGGCCTGAATCAGTTCCAAGCAAGAAGCCAAAATATGACCCTGTTTTGCCAGCTTCTAAATGGAGTAGAGATGATGACATCAGCGATGATGAAGACATAAGGGGTGGTCGAGGCTTGGGATTAAGCTATTCATCTGGAAGCGATACTGCTGGTGATCTTGGAAAAGTTGATACAGCAGAAGTTAGTACTGATCAAGCGAGTCATCGCTCAGATACAATTGTTGATGAAGAACAAAGGTAACTCTCCCTGACGTTCTCACGTTCAATCTTAACATTTCATTGTTAGTTTTTAGGTTACACTGGCAGCCTCTAAACTTTTTGGGGGGTTTCATCTAGGTCCTTGAACTAGATCTGCAGTTTCAATGTCCATAAAGTTTCTAATTGGTTTGCTCAAGGTCCAAACCTCTCTAATCAGGGTTGATTTGCCTACATGGCATATAGTGGCATCCATGTCAGTATGTCACCCACTTTTACCAACTCACCATTCGTATTACTCGTGGGTGTGGTGGGGAGGAGAGCTCCAAATCATTGTCGTGGAAGGTGGAGTGTAAGCGATCAGGTGCTACAACAAGAGAGATCTGTGTGTGCTGGGTATTGGAGATGTAGTAAAGAGATGGCCGTGTTGGCTGTTACAATTTGTACATGCTAATTACTCATATTTGGACATCGAGCTGCACATTTAACAAGTTTGGGGACCCAGACCTGCAAATTAATAGTTTAGGGACCTATATATCAGTGTGACACCCCCGAATAATTTTTGAGGACCACTGGTGTACTTCATCATTGTTTATATTAGTGTGTGAGTCAAGCACATTTTAATCATTCTAATTGCAATGCCTCCTGATCTGCAGGCAGAAGCTGAGGCAGATTGAGATTTCTGTCATGCAGTACCGCGAATCTCTTGAGGAACAGGGTTTGCGTAACGCGGATGAAATTGAGAGGAAGGTTGCCAGCCATCGCAGGCGTCTTCAATCTGAATATGGTTTATCTATTTCAACGGATGGTGCAAGTAGTAGACGGTCTTCTGGTATGTGTGAAGGCAGGAAGGACAATCCTGCTTATTTGGTTATGGCATTCTATTGCATTGGCAGATGGAATCTCTATTGTTGAGACTTAAAATTTCACACCTTTGTGTGTGTTATATATACCTACAATGAGCCATGCTGTCCCCCTCGGCTTCTTAGGTTGCAAGCCCTTGTTTTCTGTTACATATCTTTTTAGTAAATTGGTGTTCTGTTTTGCAGAAAGAACTTCATTGGAGCGGAAAGAGAAGTATGGCGATGCTCATGATTATCCTAGGAAGCGGCGTCGGAGTCAGAGTAGAAGCCGTAGTCCTCCAAGGAAGTCACAGGAGAGGGAACGGGAGCACAGTCGCAACAGAGACCGGTCGCATGGTAGTGATGTTGGGAGGGACAGGGTACATGAGAAAAGTGCGAGCCGAGGGCGGGACGATCACTACGTTAGAAGCAGAGACAGGGAAAAGGACAGGAGAAAGGGGAGGTGATTGATAACCTAAACCCCTTACGCATTCATCTTTTGCCTGAACATTCGGGCGCCGGAGCAAGGCAATATTGAGGGCTGGGCTGGACTACACGCCCTACACCAGTTAACATCTGCTGCACAACGACCGGTTTCCCTGATCTGCTCCATGCCTTTGAGAACCTGTCTGTAATAGTTTGGAGATTAAGGTGATGTTCTGTAGAGATTACCTGTTTGTAATAGATTAATGGGCAATTTTGCGGATTAAGGTGAACAATTTTGTTATCGGTAGATTAAATCCCTCAGAAGTACCAGTACCTGATCCCACCGTGATCTGTCTTGTGGTTCTTTTTTTTTCGGTTTCCCGAAAATAAATGTCTTGTGATTCTGTGCTCTCATTGTATGTAGGTCTTCCATGTCTCGAATGTGCTGTTTGTGGATGTCGGTGCATGAGCGGACAGTGGGATGGCAACGCGCTTGCGTGCGCAACTGAATTCCTGCACGGGTCGGGTCTGCAGGATGAAGCTATTATGATGTCCGAGCATGTGAGCATGTTAGTCGTGGATGTTCAGGTGGCTAGAAGAATGCTTGTCTCCCCGCTTTGTCGCATGCTGCTCATCCGATCCGGCCGATGTCTGGAAACCGCTTTTGTCTACCTACCTTAACATTCTTTCTCGAAACACACGAGGAGAATGATCGGTACTATGTGGAAAATGGGAATAATATGGGGAATCCTTTACACGCAGATGGGATGACACCATTGCGTTGTAATGGACTAATGGTGTCATCTCTTGTTATCCAAAGCGGCCGGTGGCTATCCCATCAGATTTGTACTCAAGTCTAAATCTATGGACTCGTGCCCACAGATTTAAGACGGAGATATAGAGGCGCGACCAACCTTTAATCCTTCAGGTTCTATCTATCCGACCCAGAATTAGCTGACGTGTCAGCAGGTACACGCCAACACTTGCACGAAAGGTTTGGGTGCCTGGCTAGCTAGGCTTTGGAGCAATCTAGACGTTAACACATCGCTAATACTAGCAGAATCCGGTAATAGAGCAGGCGCCGCAAGGATCAAACAGACTGTTTTGCTGACTTGAAAAGGGCAGGTTGGCCTTCTGAACCTTCGATCTGATCTAGCATCGCGGAAAGTCTTCGGTCCTTTTCTGGCTGTATTTTTCAAGATCGTGGACTGGACCCCCTCTGCTGTCTTGCAGGATACTACCTCAGAGGATGAGATGAATCTGGATGCAAATTTTCGTTTTTTATTCGACAATTTGCTGTAGTTTGGGGCAGTGACGAGACGAGGTTAACACCGGGTCACCATGCCCAATCCTCAGACAGTCACACACTCATGACAAAGAATTCTTTAAACCGAGGCTTATCCATAAAACCGGGGCGTGAGACTGCGGCGTGTTGGATAACATTACGCTGATACTCAACTCAGACGTGTCTATTCATGGAATGTTTGTCGTCCAACGTTTCGTTGTGCATGCGGTGCACGTAGCAGTAACCCATGCTGAAACCCGGCAGGGCGACAGGCCAAGGGTCCTGTGAAAGCAACGTGCGTTAACCCGCGGGAAATATCCCAACGACGCACGCCAGCGGCGCCCAGGTGTGTATCCGGCCCTTGGCGGCCGCAGGGGCCGCGCACGCGCTGCCTCGCCCGGTCGCCCCCGAAATTCTTCCAGATCAGATTCTCCTCCCGCACGAATCCATGAAACGGATCCGCATCTTTATCTTGCGTTTGAACGAGCTTGAGGAGTGATGAATCTCTTCGGACTCAAACTAGACCGTGAATTTTCCGCAGAATTCTCGTGATAGTTACGGTGCGTAACAAACAAAGCACCGACACGAGGAGCGCGACCAACCTTTAATCCTTCAGGTTCTATCTATCCGACCCAGAATTAGCTGACGTGTCAGCAGGTACACGCCAACACTTGCACGAAAGGTTTGGGTGCCTGGCTAGCTAGGCTTTGGAGCAATCTAGACGTTAACACATCGCTAATACTAGCAGAATCCGGTAATAGAGCAGGCGCCGCAAGGATCAAACAGACTGTTTTGCTGACTTGAAAAGGGCAGGTTGGCCTTCTGAACCTTCGATCTGATCTAGCATCGCGGAAAGTCTTCGGTCCTTTTCTGGCTGTATTTTTCAAGATCGTGGACTGGACCCCCTCTGCTGTCTTGCAGGATACTACCTCAGAGGATGAGATGAATCTGGATGCAAATTTTCGTTTTTTATTCGACAATTTGCTGTAGTTTGGGGCAGTGACGAGACGAGGTTAACACCGGGTCACCATGCCCAATCCTCAGACAGTCACACACTCATGACAAAGAATTCTTTAAACCGAGGCTTATCCATAAAACCGGGGCGTGAGACTGCGGCGTGTTGGATAACATTACGCTGATACTCAACTCAGACGTGTCTATTCATGGAATGTTTGTCGTCCAACGTTTCGTTGTGCATGCGGTGCACGTAGCAGTAACCCATGCTGAAACCCGGCAGGGCGACAGGCCAAGGGTCCTGTGAAAGCAACGTGCGTTAACCCGCGGGAAATATCCCAACGACGCACGCCAGCGGCGCCCAGGTGTGTATCCGGCCCTTGGCGGCCGCAGGGGCCGCGCACGCGCTGCCTCGCCCGGTCGCCCCCGAAATTCTTCCAGATCAGATTCTCCTCCCGCACGAATCCATGAAACGGATCCGCATCTTTATCTTGCGTTTGAACGAGCTTGAGGAGTGATGAATCTCTTCGGACTCAAACTAGACCGTGAATTTTCCGCAGAATTCTCGTGATAGTTACGGTGCGTAACAAACAAAGCACCGACACGAGGAGCGCATGAACAAACGAATCTTTGTTCGTAGCCCGCCGTAGCTAACTGTGAGACGCGTCGCCGTTGGCCACCGCTCAGGCGGGCCACCACATCGGTGGCCCCACAAGTCAGTACAAGTCTGAGAGAGTGTTTGTCACTCCCACCACTATCTCATCCCCTCGCCTCGCGTTGCTCTCGCCACCCGACCCAGCTCATCATTCTCGTCTCCTTTCTCTTTCCCGCACCCCTCGCGCTGTCCGTTCTGATCGCTGCTCGCCTCCCTTGACTGATGCCGATGCAGCGGCCTGCGCGGCTACGCACCTGTTGACCGGACCGCGGGCTGAGCGGCACCACCGGCGGCGACCAAGGACCGGGCGCCACGCACAGTACCGACGGGATCTTGCGGCGACGGCGGCCGGCAGGGTACTACGGCGAGTGCGGTTCTTTGGCGGGACAAGCAGGTACCTATAATTCATGTCCAGGTGATACCGTTAAGTTTTCAATGTTTTGTGCTTCTTTCCATTTTCTTCATTTGGTTGGGAAGTACTGGGGTTGGGATTTATCCAGTAGGCGCGGTTGTTCCGTTCATGAGCTCGGGTGCTTCCCACTGGAATGCCAATCCTTCAAAGTTGGTTCGGTTGTTGGTGAAGGCTTCCTCATTTACGATTTCTCGATGTACCATGGATGTTGTCTTTGGAATTCCATCGTCATGGTTGGGTTGTGGGATGTACGTTTTTGTCTAAATCGATCTTGCAGTTCTTGGAGGAACTCGTGGGTTCGTTTTTCTTTAATTTATGTATTGGGAACAGGTGAGGATGTGAATCACATGATGGTTTCGACAAGTATAGTTTACTGTCAAGCATACCATTTTCTGATTTTTCTACTGCTATAATTTGTCTGAATCTGACCAAACAACCCATCACAATCTATATTTCGAAAAAAAAGAACTTATCTCGTTTAGCAGTATTCGCTCGCTGAGTGGAGAGCTTGCACCTAACTAGGGGTTTAAGGAAAAAGCGGCTGTGGTGTTGTCATCGCCCACTGTCTGGTGTGGTCGCCCATTGTTTGTTTGTAGGATGTATATTAAATTTTGTGACGATGCTTTTCCATTTCTTAAGTTTTTTGCATCACAATAAGCAATTCGTCATATTGCTGGTCCTGATAATCATTACCTTAAAAGAATTCATTCTGATCATAGTGGATGGTGGTTGGAGGTTAGGCTACCGTTCCTGTGCAGGTGTACCTGGGGTTTGCACTTGTCCTATCTGATTGATCAGGATAGCGCAATAATTGATTTTATTATATGAAGGGCCTCAATTATGCTAATTAACAGTGCAATGCTGTAGCATATGTCCTTACTGGAAGTAAATGGCACTTCCCTAATTTGTTAGGTTATTATTGCAGCTATCTTTATGCTAATGTTGTATTCGTTTTGTTGCATTCTTCCTTGTTTGATTTATTTTGGTGATTCACCCTTCATGTTCATCAATTGCTTTCTGGTTTTATTGTTGACTATTGTCCTTATCGTGTTAATGTTTTCTGGAACTTTTTACTGAAAGAGTTATTTAGCTTCAATTTTCGTGGATGCAGGAGTTGGGAATATACTGGTGTAACATATCAGTTCCCTATCAGACCTGATTAATTTGAAATAATTTCCGGTATGTCATTATCCTGTTATGTTTACTTTTGTTAGCGGTTCTTTCCGATGACATAAATTTTCACGCTACAGCTTGTAAGGATGGGCATTTACCTTAGCACTCCGAAAACTGAGAAGCTATCTGAAAACGGAGAAAACGATAGACTTAAATTTGGTCTTTCATCTATGCAAGGATGGCGAGCAAGCATGGAAGATGCTGTGAGTTTTCTAATCCTAGGGTATTATCGTACTCTGGCATTCATCCTCCAAAATTGTGTCTGATATAATTGACGCTGGTAGGTATATGTTTTAGAAGCTTACCTTTCGAAAGGAAAGTTAATGAATTCTTGTAGGCTACTGTTGATGTGGGCACGTTCTATTTCACCCCTACAGAGAGAGCATCTAAGCACCAATGTGGCTGAAGTATTCTTTCAGGCCACTGTGGAATAATCATTGTCATGGGCTGGAGGCATAGCCTTTCTTTTATCAATAGTGTATTAACATTCGTTTGATTTTATATTGGTGCTTTAACGCAGTGATTTAACTCACTGTTGTACAACATGCATAGCTGGTAATGTTTTCAAAGAGTGGATTTTGTGTCAATGGGTTCCGGTGTCCCCCTTAACGAAGTTTGTATGATGCAATGTTTCAAAATATTGTCAAAAACTTGTGTGTGTCTGGTACTAATGAGCTTAATTAGGCACACAAAATTTCATCGTCGAATTCATCCTAGAAACATTGACACATGTTTTTTGAATCTGGATATCAAAGGTGATTTTGAAAATGATCTGTTGCATGTTTATTTAACACTATGTACGCTACAGTGTTTAACATTCTGTGCAACCCTGCAGCACTCAGCATTGCTAGATCTTGATAGCGAGACAGCATTCTTTGGTGTTTTTGATGGCCATGGAGGTAACCATACTCACAAATACCAGTGCTTTTCATTTTCCTCATTGTACTAAGCTACTCACAAGGGATGACATCATGTGCTATATTTTTTGAGACAGTACCGGCATCTTTTAACACTGTATAGCCTTGTGTCCTTTACTCAGGCAAAGTCGTTGCCAAATTCTGTGCAAAATATCTGCACAGCCAAGTTCTCAAAACTGAAGCCTATTCAGCTGGTGACCTAGGCTCTGCTGTCCATAGAGCTTTCTTCAGGTATATGGCAAACCGGATTCCACAAGAAATGATGCAAAGCTTCAGCATTTTAATGTCATTGCCAGCATGAATATGTTGACATCTAATTTTGTGGTTTTGATGCTTCAGAATGGATGAAATGATGCGAGGACAGAGAGGTTGGCGAGAACTCTCTGCACTTGGCGATAAGATGAACAAATTTAGTGGTATGATAGAAGGGTTAATTTGGTCTCCAAGGGGCAACGGTAATCAACAAGATGATTGGGCTCTTGAGGAGGTATGTATGTATGTAACTGGCTAGAACCGATGTACATCACTACCAGCTAATTTCATGTCTCATTGAAATTAGAGCCGTGAGCACCCAAGCTGGCGCCTCGTGAAATTGCAATAACAGCTGAATTTTTTATTGGAAGATGAAACCTATGCAAAGAAACATACTGCCACCCTAGCATGAATGATGTGTTGTCCATAATGATGTATTAACTAATTGTGAAATATGAAATTCAGTTTTTACGATATTCTGGAGTCCATCTGTGGTGTTGTTTGTTTTTCATGATTGTTTTGAGCTATGGTATAAAATTCGTGGAATATCTCACATTGATGATTAACATGTCAGGGACCCCATTCTGATTTTGCTGGTCCAACATGTGGGTGTACAGCATGTGTAGCATTAGTAAGAGATAATCAGCTTGTTGTGGCAAATGCTGGTGATTCCCGGTGTGTTATTTCTAGGGGTGGACAGGTATGCTACTGCTGCTGGTCTATTAGTTAGGAATAGTAAACAATATATGTTTGACAGCCTAAGAATATGTTATGTGTGTCACATGTATGCTAGGCATACAATCTATCAAGGGACCACAAACCCGAGCTTACAGCTGAGAGAGAAAGAATACTAAAAGCAGGGGGTTTCATCCATATGGGCCGAATAAACGGAAGTCTAAACTTGACCAGAGCGATTGGTGAGCATTTTTGTGCTTCCTTGTTAATATAATGCATCCTACTAGGTTACTTGACTATGTGACCTCTTTGCAGGAGATGTGGAATTTAAACAGAACAAATACTTGCCTCCTGAGAAGCAAATTGTGACCGCAAATCCTGACATTAATGTTGTAAGCACTCTAAAAACTTGGGGTCGCTGTGAATGTCTTCAGTTATACATTATCTTCTATGAACCCTTTTAAGCCACTATATTTCCTTTTCCTTGGGGCTTGTATGTTCATGTGATCATGTTGTTTCGTAGGTGGAGCTTTGCGATGATGACGACTTTCTTGTTGTAGCATGTGATGGCATTTGGTAAGGCTACTTACCTGCCAAATCCGTACCTGCACTTGCTGTAGTTTTCACCTGCTGTCAAGTAGGACATGATGTTTTTACCAGTTTCTATCTGCAATGAATTACTTGGCTTTGACTTATCGAGGGTTTCAGAATTAGCAACTTTGTTTTATGAAGACCAGTGCTTTTCATTTTCCTCATTGTACTAAGCTACTCACAAGGGATGCCACCATGTGCTATATTTTTGAGACAGTACCACTGTACCGGCATCTTTTTAACACTGGATAGCCTTGTGTCCTTTACTCAGGCAAAGTCGTTGCCAAATTTTGTGCGAAATATCTGCACAGCCAAGTTCTCAAAACTGAAGCCTATTCATCTGGTGACCTAGGCTCTGCTGTCCATAGAGCTTTCTTCAGGTATATGGCAAACCGGATTCGACAAGAAATGATGCAAAGTTTCAGCATTTTAATGTCATTGCCAGCATGAATATGTTGACATCTAATTTTGTGGTTTTGATGCTTCAGAATGGATGAAATGATGCGAGGACAGAGAGGTTGGCGAGAACTCTCTGCACTTGGCGATAAGATGAACAAATTTAGTGGTATGATAGAAGGGTTTATTTGGTCTCCAAGGGGCAACGGTAATCAACAAGATGATTGGGCTCTTGAGGAGGTATGCATGTATGCAACTGGCTAGAGCCGATGTACATCACTACCAGCTAAATTCATGTCTCTTTGAAACATAGATTCTATCAGATTCTTAAATACCTGTAGCTGTGACAGTAGCGAATTGCAATAACAGCTGAATTTTTTGTTGGAGGATGAAACCTATGCAAAGAAACGTACTGCCACCCAAACATGAATGATGTGTTGTCCAGAATGATGAATTAACTAATCTTGAAATATGAATTTCAGTTTTTACGATATTCTGTAGTCCATCTGTGGTGTTGTTTGTTTTTCACTAATTTCAGTATAAAATTCGTGGATTATCTCACATTGATAATTAACATGTCAGGGACCCCATTCTGATTTTGCTGGTCCAACATGTGGGTGTACAGCATGTGTAGCATTAGTAAGAGATAATCAGCTTGTTGTGGCAAATGCTGGTGATTCCCGGTGTGTTATTTCTAGGGGTGGACAGGTATGCTACTGCTGCTGGTCTATTAGTTAGGAATAGTAAACAATATATGTTTGACAGCCTAAGAATATGTTCTGTGTGTCACATGTATGCTAGGCATACAATCTATCAAGGGACCACAAACCCGAGCTTACAGCTGAGAGAGAAAGAATACTAAAAGCAGGGGGTTTCATCCATATGGGCCGAATAAACGGAAGTCTAAACTTGACCAGAGCGATTGGTGAGCATTTTTGTGCTTCCTTGTTAATATAATGCATCCTACTAGGTTACTTGACTATGTGACCTCTTTGCAGGAGATGTGGAATTTAAACAGAACAAATACTTGCCTCTTGAGAAGCAAATCGTGACCGCGAATCCTGACATTAATGTTGTAAGCACTCTAAAAACTTGGGGTAGCTGTGAATGTCTTCAGTTATACTACATTATCTTCTATGAACCCTTTTAAGCCACTATATTTCCTTTTCCTTGGGGCTTGTATGTTCATGTGATCATGTTGTTTCGTAGGTGGAGCTTTGCGATGATGACGACTTTCTTGTTGTAGCATGTGATGGCATTTGGTAAGGCTACTTACCTGCCAAATCCGTACCTGCACTTGCTGTAGTTTTCACCTGCTGTCAAGTAGGACATGATGTTTTTACCAGTTTCTATCTGCAATGAATTACTTGGCTTTGACTTATCGAGGGTTTCAGAATTAGCAACTTTGTTTTATGAACAGGGACTGCATGTCAAGCCAACAGTTGGTGGATTTCATCCATGAGCATATAAACAAGGTGAGTGCTGGGTTATTTTCCAAATTGCCTGCTGAGCTGAACTTTTGTAAGATAGCGGTGCCTGACAACTTCAATCTATGCATGGGGAAAATTGTCAGGAGAAGAGCCTATCTGCAGTATGTGAAAAAGTGCTCGACAGATGCCTGGCTCCATCAACAATCACTGGAGAGGGATGCGATAACATGACCATGATCCTGGTGCAGTTCAAAAAACCAGTAAATCGGAACCAAAAGGCTGAAATGACAGAGCGATCTTCAAGCAGCACAAATGAGACTGAGATTCCGTGAGTTGATCTTTACACCATTGTTGCTTCCCTTCACCAGAAGTCTTTCTTATACTGTTGTCAGCTCATGAATCTGAATGTTTCATGATCAGTATCACCGAGGAGAATGGTTCTTGACCTGTGCAAGGATACTTCAGAAGTTCAGAAGCAGGCAAAGCGAAGAAATATGTACTGTATATACTCAACTGTCTTGGCATGCCGCGCGCATCCTGCTTGAGAACCTCAGATAATGACACTAGCTCCGCGAATTCCTTGTTGACACCTGTGTGCCAGTCTCCTTTGATTGCGATAAAAAAAAAGTCAAGAATTCCAGTTGTGGTTTCGATCATTGACACCCCTCCTAACCGCAGCAAAGTCGATGTATGCAGTGCATGGTTGTGAGTGTTTTTGTGTAACATTCCTTATGCTGTAAACGAGTTCAATTGCTTGATTCAATGCCTGGTTGGGGTTTTGCACTTGTGACTCTTTCTGATTGCAAGGCTGATCACATCTGTATCCAGTTTTTCCTCCTCCCGTTGTGTTGTGCTGTAGTGGGCTGCGGTAGATACGAATATACGATACTGCTGTCGGGATCGGAGAGCAAACATAGTCGGTGTTCCGTGTCAGCATCCGTTGGTGTTGAGAGCCGTTGTGTGCCTCAGCCTTTAGCTGTTGTCTTGATTGTGGTTAAAGGATGTCTTTATTGCAAAGAAAGTGTTAGTCTCTGAACCTGAAGATCGTTGGTGCCCCGATCTGATCTCCTGCCACCAAGACGCAGCTTCTTCTTCGTCCTATCCTAGTCCTCTGCCCGTTGTGATGCAGCCACAGAGGAGAGCCTCAAGTTGATGAAGCTTGTGAAGGTGGCAGGGGCGGGGAAGGCGAGGAAGATGTACGCCACCCGTGGGCGACGCCGCCGGCAGCCTGGGTCCACGCCACTGCATCTAGAAGACCACGGAAGGAAGGACCGCACTATCAAGGCAGAGACCAGACAGCTCATGCGCTGTGATTTCCAATGGCGCAACGCAATCTTTCGATTACCTGAGAGAGCAGAGGAGCAGCTGAAAGGGATGTTAGGGCTTGAGAGGGCTGCTGAGATGAGTATGTGGCGTGGAGCTATGCGATTCCGGTCGGGAGGAAGGTGGCGGCCGGCGGCGGGCGCGCCGGAGGAGAAGCCGAGGGGGAAGGGGGCCTTTGCAAGAACCTGCATACAACTAGGGACCTATATGTAAATATTTGGATCGCGACTATTAATCGCGATCCAAATCGGGGGTCTTTCTGTAAATAATTGGATCGCGGTCAGGGGCCTTTACGAAAATACTTGGGTCGCGGTTAATAGTCGCGATCCTATCCAGGGGGCTATTTGCAAAATACTTCGGGCCGCCCGCATTGCCGCCGGCGAACTCCGCTATCCCCGCCGCCATGCTTCCTGCGCTCGCCCTCCGTCAGGTACACGCGGCTATACGCTAGCACTGGCCTCTCGCGCGGGCATATAGGCGGTCCTAGCTCCTCTGGAGATGCTCAGCAACTCGAATTGCGGTGGCGGCGCGTCGAGAACGCGCTGTGCCCAGAGGCGGCGAGGGATCAATTTGCCACACTACCGTCAGGGACGGGCTATGTCTCGGAGGACGGCGAGGCTACTCCTATGGATCATTGGATCAAGGTACTCCATGGCTGACTTTGCGGTTCCCTCCGTCGATCTCAAGCGCGCGTCGTGGCCCCGCAAGTCCCTGCTCGCATTCAACATTTCCAGCTCCAGTCATTCATCCGCATCCTGAATCATTTGTACTCACACAATCATCTCCGCTTGGACCATTGCTTGGCACCAGCTGTTCGCTGCTTTGCCGGAGAGAACGCTAGCTAATCTATTGATTCTAATTTGGGGCTATGCTTGCTTTACTGAACTACTCCGTAGTAGCTAACGTCATTCTTGCATATAGGGAGGTCAATGCAACGAAATGTTCAGGAGGAACAATCTCTGTCTAGTTCATCTTCTTCTCATGTGGCATCCCACTTGTTGCTCTCTGTACACGACATTTTTTTTAATGTTAATATTTTCTAAATGGAAGGGGTATTTGTCCCTCCCCTCTCCTCCAGACTCTTTTGTTCTTTGTATTTTGTTATCTGCGGTGCTAGTGCATGACAACATGGCTATCACATTGACGCTCAGTTGAAAAGTCCTTTCTGAGGACTGAAGCTCAACTGACAACATGGCTATCACATTTCCTGTTTTATGCCTATGCTCCATGTCTGTCCTCCATCGTTATTGTGTGAAAATTGAGAATTCTGGTTACAGTTTCGACTATTGAAACAACTTACAGATGAAGCAAAGTCAGTGTCCAGTGTCTGTCCTTGGAAACATGTGGTGTGAGTCGGTATTTTGGTGAACATTCATTGTGATGTCAGAAAGAGAAACTAGTTCCATGGGTGTTCTCGAGCTGTAGTTCTTTCCAATTGTCTGGGTTCACTTCTGTATCAGGTTTAGCATGTAAGCTCAGGATACGATCCATGGTCTGACGGTCGGGCTGTGTATAATCTGTAGCATATCTTGTCGATGGTATGTTACTGCAAAGAGTTACTGCGTGCTTTTGTTTGATGTAGCAAGTGTTAGTCAGTGGTTAATCGCTGTTTGATTATAGTCCACCCAACATGTAAGTCTATTGGATTCTGGAGCTGTGTTTCCAATTTTGCCTCCAACCGGTTGTGTTCTGTTGTGTTGTGCTCTGCTGCGAGGTCGATATGATATATGATACTGCTGTCGGGTTGGGAGAGCAGCTGCATAGTCAGTGTCCTGTGTGAGCATCTGTTGATGCTGAGAGCGGTTGTGTGCTTCAGCCTTGAGCTGTTGTCTTGATTGCAAAGGGATGTCTTCACCGCAAGAAAAGTGTTAGTACAATGGTCTCTGATTCTGGAGATTCTTGATGCCCCTTTCCTGTCTCCAGCCACCACCAAGAGGCAGCTTCTTCTTCGTCCTATGCCTCTTGTGATGCAGCCTCAGAGCAGAGCCTCAAGTTGACGAGGCTTGGGAAAGTGGCAGGCGCAACAAAGACGAGGAAGACGTAGCGCCACCCATGGGCGACGCCACCCGAAGCCCGAGCAGACGCTGCGTCATCTCTCCACGAGAGCAAGGAAGGAAGGACCGCACGATCGAGGCAGCGATCAGACAGCTCCTGCGCTGTGATTCCATTGGCGCAATCTTTCGAGCTCAAGCGCGTCGCTGCCTGTTACCTGCAAGAGCATACGAGCGGCTGAACGGGATGTTGAGGCTTGAGCGGGCCGCCGAGATGGGGATGTGGGGCGGAGCTGTGCGATTCCGGTCGGGGGGACGGTGGCGGCCGCCGGCGGGCGCGCCGGAGG